>JAHHFK020002451.1:0-64263 GCA_024533555.2 Aedes koreicus | reverse complement strand
TCATGTCTCGCCTATACCGTGTTGGGCTGAGCGACAGCAATCTCTGTGAATGTGGACAAGGTTACTAGGACGCATATCACATTATTTGGTCATGTGCTGAGCATCGTGGAGTCAGATCTGAGCTTTATGATTCCCTTCGGGCTCGAGGTAGACAACTCAATGTACCAGTTCGAGATATTTTGGCTCTGCGTGACCCGGAGTTTATGAAACTCATTTATGTGTTTTTGACTAACATTAGCCTTAGATTGTTATTAGTTTTAACTGTATGTTTACTTTAAATTTTTTTTATCTGTGTTTGCGTGTGTGTTTTTGTTTCCTTCTCGAAAATGTTCATGCCTTAGTCAAAAGAAGCCAAAAGTTGTATAGTTTTAAGTTTTTTGACAATTTCGAATCTAAAATAAATGTGTTATGTAAACCATACTTCAAATTCCCGCCCATTTTCCCATCCTTTCAATTGTTATTCCTATAAACCTCGAGACGACCGCGAGTAATCGGCTCTGCCTCCTTAACGTTAGTTTCAAGATAATTGATGTATATAAATATGAAATCTTGGCTCTGTAAAGTTAATTCGATTGAGCCTGAACAAATAAATGATCTTAAAACACAAATCATTTCAACTGAATTAGTTTGAATTATATTTAACTTTATTGAATTGTAACTTCTTAAATAATTTCATATAAATACAATCAGACAACGCAAATTGAAACAACAAACTTTTTTGTTGACATCCAAACTAAAAAACTAGTGGTTTTAAAAATCCGTTTTGTTGTTTTAAACTAAAGATTTTGCTTTGATACAAATAGACAGGTTGGTTGTTTCTAACTAAAGATATTATCACAGTACAACACACATTATGATTGTTCTAAACTAACATTTTTATTGTTTCCACCATCGAAGGGGTTTATTATTTAAAAAAAAGACTCACAGAATGCGTTGACTCAGGAAAACAAATATATTTTTAAGATTGATTAAACTAAAGCGGCGTTTAAATCAATCTTAAATTATTATTTTTTCGAGAAAAAAGAACTAAAAATTTAGTTTAAAGCAAAATACTTTTTTGGGTTATTTCGTTCTCCGTCATCCGGTCCCGCTGCATGCTATGACGCTGTCACTCAATAATAATACCCAAGCGTGTTTTTTCGTGAAAGTTTTCATCTCAGGTATATAAATATTTACATTATATACATTAAACATTATTTAAACATAATATATAACATTAATTGAAAATGTTGCAATAAACAAAATTTTTATTTTAAAAAACCTGAAAAAAGTAGAAAAGCTCGCAATAATATTTATGCCTAGATTTTTTTTATGTATATTTTGTAATTTTTTATTATTAAAACATTCAACGGCATTTTATAATTTTCTATGTTTTTTTCTTATTTCGGAGCTAGAGTTAAATAATTAATATTGTTTATATCGTTACTAAAATCTTTGTTTTGGTTTAGATTCGCTGTGTTATTTTGACAAAATATTTGAGGGATTGTTCGTAGTGAGTTATGTTTTTAGGGGTTGTTCATTAAGCATGGGCCAATGTGCTGGTACTTCCTGAACCAAAAACTATACCCATTTTTTTCTGGACTATCCAGCCCCTGGGGATACCCCGATATAATATAATTCGATTGAGGCTGATCCGAGACCGTGATGATTCAAAATGTGGACATTTATTTTTCAATTAATTAGTAAATATGATGGTCTTATGCATAACATGAAAATTTCTTGGAACAGTGTTTTGAAAGGCTTGTTGAAATGCTCTTTAACGTTGAATCGTCTTGGTTTTGATACGACTTGTGATGTGATGATGATGTGATGTGATTAGAACCCTCCATCAGTGCATGGATTACCTATGTTTGCAGGACTATTTTCAGCCAGGTACCCCGAGAAAATAGCTTACGTGATGGCTTGTTGTAGCAGGGCCAGCCGATCTCAATTAAGACCTTTGGAAGACTACGACCAGAAGACCGCGTGTCTTCACATGACAAGGGACTGACGACTCCACGAACCCTTGGCCAGTCAACAAATCCGTCGACTGCCGTAGGCTACCCCCCAAATCCCACTTTTGCAGTTGTTATGGGAACAATGCATTTTTTTTACATAAATGATGATATATAAAAAATGATAAGATACAAAATTTATGAAATTTCATGTTTATATTGAAGCTTAGATTCAATTAACAAATTTATATTAGATTTCATTTGTGCTTGTGAATGTGCTGAGATATTGTAAACTTCTACTGCTCCAAATAAAATAGTTATTTAAAATTTATATAACTTCCAAAAAAGCATACCAGTCTCTATGTAGTATCATATATTCAAAGAATAAAACTTTCAAACTCATCTTTCCTGCTTGTTATTCGTATAGGACTCATATGCTTTTATAAGCTGATCAAATATGAAATGATTCAAAGACAGAAAAACATATACTATGCTCGTTCTTTACAAAGTGTTACTTGTCTCACAGAAAAAAATATGTATCATAAAAAACTTACATGCTATTTCCACCAATTTCGAACTTAAATGATGTACATAGAATTCTAAGACATAATTTAAATTACTTGACCATGTAAAAAGTGGCTACAGTAAGTCAATACGAGAAAATAATATGCGTATGTACAACATATATCTGAAATCTACTGGATTGTTACTGAAAAAAAATAAAAATTAGATATGTATTAATATCCTACTAGTCCTGGAAAAGCTGAAAACAAATTAGATCATTCCATATACCAAGGATTAAATTTCAATAAAAGATATTATTTTATAAGATATGTTGTAAGATTTTCTTCATACTGTTCTAGTAACATCTAAAAGATAGCAATTGGAGTGATCGAAGAGCCCGGATTGATGATTTCTGAATTAAATGACTTATCTAATCAAAATACCACTAAACAAAATATTTAAATAAAATCCTATACTGCTTAAAAGTGCATGCCCATATTTTTTTAATGTATCAGTTGAAGTTCAGAAGTGAAATTTTAAAGTAAATGTTATGCTGAAATACTGAAAAACAAATTGAGCCTTTGATGCTTTTCATGTTGCTCCAGGCTCTTAAATGGTTTGGGAATGCAAAGATGATTCCAAAGCGTTCTGAAATTATTAATAAACTGAGAATGGAAAATAATATGATTTTATATACAGGTATGGGTAAACACAATGATTTACAGGTACACGACCTTCAGTCACACCCGCTCACTTCGCTATTTTCGAAATGACACATTGCCCAGGCTACGCCAACCAGCGTCTCCAACTCCATGTTTCAGCTGGCAGTCTTTTGTGATCATATGACTCGTAGATAGGAACTTGTGTCGACAAGAGGTCTGTCGCACCCTCCCACCACGTTTTCAACTCACCATTTGAAATCTATTTAAATTTACAGTCATACGTATACGTTTAAATACTGAACAAGACAGAGTTCAAAATCTGGTCTAGAAAGTATGTTCAAAATTCGAGCTCTTGGAAGCGATAAGTATGAATAAAAATTTAATTTTGTATAAAAATGATTTAACTACTGCTTTAAGCTTCTGAATTAATGCTTTAGTAGCAGCGATATCATCGAATAAGGTCGAAATATATTTTATCCGAGATACTGTTGCAGATATTAGGCAAAGAAATTTGTAGATCACTAAGGTTTAGTGCGTATATGTACAAATAAATTGTAATTGCTCAGTAATTTAGTCAAAGTGATTTTCTAAACATTACCAGAGAATTTGCGTCCCAATCTATCAAGTGGCTTAATTGAAATTCTTAATTTTTTGTAGAAAAATAAAAGGATTCATTGAATGATAGCTTTTATTGGAAATATTGCCCTGGGCTAGTTTTTTAAAAGTAACCTGTAAATCCTTCTCTGTAGTTCAGGGGCAATTAACCAATTCAAGCAAATGTCTATTCATAAAGCATACCTTAAACATTCGTGTTGGTGAAAATTTCTATAAAAATCTCGTTCTGAAAATATTTAATACCAAAGCAACCGAATGTATCAGACCTGAATGCTATAAAACATCCCTCAAGAGTGTTAATATGACAAAATTAGTAATATTACTACCGTTAATTAATTACTATTGTAATTCAATTAAATAACACAAAAACAGATGCTCTGGCAACGCTGAAATCCTCCTAGTCTGATCATTAAGCTTTAGGCCGGGCGCCCACTGAAGTGACAGAGGTTAAATATCTGTATGTTTTCCTAAACATCTTGTCGACATTTTCCCCACGCCGTAAGACTTCGGCTCGACGATTTAAAATGATATGTGATATCCAACTTCCGTCTCATCAGTGGGCATCTCGACTTTTGTTGGTAAAGCACGCTGAAAAGAGGATGACAGCAAAGTGTAATAAATTCCTCCTAAAAGCATGCAAACTGGTGGTTAAAGCTTTATGTTGGTAACGTCGAACAAATGTCTAACATCGTCTAACTCTAACATTTTTCTTGCTGGGCCTGCTGACTTGGCATCGCTCAAGGAACGAATGAAGCTTATCGCCGAAGCGGACCCGAAACAGTATCACAATGAGTTCTCCCTCAAACGCTATCTGCGGGCGTTTAAAACCGTCGATGCCTCCTTCCAGGTATGTTTTGTTTGTTTTATTAGCTGGAGGCTCGTGGGTTTTGTAAGTAAAACTTTTTACCTAGGCCATCCTGAAGACAAACAAGTGGCGCGAGGAATACGGTGTGGCGATATTGGCGGACAATCCGGCGATTGCTGCCAATGCCAACAAAGCTCGTGTCCTGAAGCATCGGGATTGTACGGGGCGACCGGTTATTTACATTCCGGCCAAGAATCACTCGTCCGAGCGGGACATTGACGAGCTGACCAAGTTCATCGTGCACTGCTTGGAGGAAGCGTGCAAGCGGTGTTTCGAGGAAGTGACCGATAACCTATGTATCGTGTTCGATTTAGCTGGTTTCAGTACGGCCTGTATGGACTATCAGTTGATTAAGAATCTGATCTGGCTGCTCAGTAAGCACTTTCCGGAGCGGCTGGGAGCCTGTTTGATCCTCAATGCACCGATGGTATTCAGCACTGTTTGGCCAGTGATCAAGGGGTGGTTGGATGAGAACACTTCCGGCAAGGTGGTATTCGTTTCCAACGAGGATGAATTGTGCAAGTATTTGATTCCTGATATTTTACCCACGGATATGTAAGAAGTCAGTGGCTAGGAGAAACCATTCCATTTTGAAGCATTCCCACCATCCTTAGGAAAAGCAAAGCACGGATGTTTTTTTTTCTGGTAGGAGCTCATTACTGGACTTCAATTAGTAGATAGTAGTTTATGAGAGAGGTAAATAATTATATTTTATATAGAGATTCTGTAGGTTAACTCCGCGAGCTAACAACCAAAAAGTGGTGAAGATTATACTTAATCAAAAAAGACGTTCCAAGTAGACGGCACTCTTATTAATGAATTGAAGCTATTTACAAGCAGTTGTTTCATTTCGTTAATCGAAAATCGTAAACTGGGATGGAAATGGGATCGAGCCGTTTTCGTTTGGATGATAAGCTATGTAATAGTACTTACCGTTAGGACACTCACTACTAGGAGCTTGAATACAGAACTTAAACTCTTCACAACTGTAGTTCGTACTAACACATCGTAAACCATGTTGATGATGCTGAGGCATCAGAACGCTGTTAGATATTTCAAAAAGCTGGGTACAAAAAAACGGCATCAGGACCACGGTTAGAGTTAATGGAATCTACACATGGGCTTTGCTATGGGTAATTTGTCGAATCACTTCGAATGTACAGGTACGCAAAACTTAAGGCATGCATGTTAATTAAATTTCATGAAATCTGTATTGTGCCAGAAAAAGAAAAACTCGAAATGGTCAGTCCAAACTATCCATAATGGCAGCATCTGTGGATTCTAACAACTTTCACCTCGAAGCGAGGTCGTAGAAATACTTGTATCAAATGTAGGTAACTGTTGAAAATAAATGTACAACTTAGATCACTAATTATCCATATGTTCTTGTTTTTTTTTGCGTAGGACTTCGTCTTTGTACTTCATATGATGCAAATTGCAAATACGAACGATGAAAGTGTAACGGAAATTGTTATTAGGGTTTGAACGAGTATGATTCCACCAGGTTTCAATAAATTGCCAAGATTTGTTAAAGTTCTTCATTCAACATCTCAAACTATCTGATTGACAGACACGTTCCAACGAAAGTCTCACCAACCTTAAGCCTCAGATGACCTGCGCAGACTGTAATCGCAAAAAGAAGGCGGCTCTTCGTAGGTTTTTCAATCACTGATCGATTGCGTTACGGTACCATTAACGTGACGATCAACCATCGATACAAGAAGCTGACTCTTCGCTAGTTATCGTTCTATCAAAGCCAGCTCTAAAGTAAACTGAAACATAATCCTAAGGTTTTCGGCACATGAATGAGCAACGCATGGTGAATGGTCTACCTACTCCATCTTTTGGTCGCTAATTATATTTTTTACATCTGTCATTACCATAACTATTTTCTTCTGTCACGCCGAATCGATGATGCCCCAATAACAATCCTGCGAACAAGTTTAAAACGTCCAACACCGTGGAAACTGACGGAATTCCATCTGTGTTGCTGTGTTTTATAATCGTACCATTAGGCCGACTTTTCACTTCTTCAAGCCCTTTATCATCTCGGCGAGGTTTCTTCTGAGCTTTGAATGAGCTCAATCCACATCTCTCTTTAATGTCCTGCACAGTTTACTTAGCTAAATCCACTTTTTTTTGGCAACATCTCTGATCGACATGTTGAGGGGTCGAATCTTCCGGTCCGTCTCTAGGCATCTTGCTACGAGGTACCAGGTGGGTCTCCACCGATTGCCTGTCGATCTGCCAAATTTGGCAGACGTCTGCATTGAGTTATCTCAAATTATAATAATCCGTCCATTATACCACAAAACATTGCGATTGGTTGAGCGGATTGGAGCTAATGAAATCATTAGGTATAAGTCCATGTCTCCCCCGGTTGGTGCTAAACCGATGAACTTGGACATAGCCGATAGAAGCATCTATGGACTCTTATTTCTACCAGGTCCTTCAATCGTAGTTTTGAATGGATTAGTGGGGATTGGTTTTTAGAAGCTTCTACTTGATTGATGCGGATATTAGTCACAGTAGTGACAACAGTAGTGAGGTGGTTTGTGGAGTGCGGTTGTAAAAATTTAAAGTTTACGAAAAAGGAGTTCGCTTCGAGCATCGGCTGCGAGCGTTTGTGTCGATGCTTGGTTGTGGACTGTTTTGTTGTCGGGCGTGGCGCGTTTTCTATTGTTTCGGTTGTCTCTTGTAAATATGATCACAACACTTATGAAGGTGAATCCTGGTTCATCGATCTCTATCATACTAACATTAAAAAAAACCTCCTTCCTGGGACCTTTGTGGGGATGCAGAGGTAAACACAGTCCTCAAACAGCAAAGGTCACACTAACATTCCTTCCTTATTCCCACCTGATTGCAAAGACGTAGCCGGCGACGTTATTGATTATTAAAGAAATTGAATCACTGAAACGTGTACAGTGAGAATGGTCGGTTGCTCCCAGCCCCATTCAGTTGATTCATTGTGCAATTTCACTGATTCTGCAGTCAGTCAAGCTAAACTAAGCTAGCTAACATTTCAGACCGGCATGTTGGGCTTCCTCTGGTATAATTTCAACACTTGTTGCTCATCTTTTTTGCTGCGTGTTCTCCTTTTCGACTCCTTGGTTGGCTTCCCCTGAACCGTTTTGGTTTGTAAAAACAACCCGACCGAATTCGCGATGTTTTTCTGTGAACTATTAGGATTTTCTAACCACTTGTCCAAAATAAGTTTCGCAGCTTCTATTGTCGAGACGCCATTTTAAAAACTTCAATTTAAAAGTAAACAATATTCACTTCAACACGAAGATGAAACAATCCATACACTGGAAGATATTCTTACGTTAACTCAGACCAATGACGTGACAAAGTTACAAAAAATATTTCCAGACGCGCTCTATTATTGACGACCTATGGAAGGAAGCAGCGGGTGGATAATCATGAAGAAAACGAGTATTTTTTTTTTTTTGCGCAGGAAGTTCTAGCACACCGGTCCCAAGCTTAATGAGTCGCCTCTAAGACCGTAACTTACACCAATACACTCTCAAATATTCTGTCAAAATAACATAGCAAATCAAAACAAAGCCAAAGATACTAGTACCAAAAGGTACACAGAGAGGAATTTGATAGTCAATTTTACCATTATTGGGGGTTAGGATGACTATTGCAGTATAGTGATTTTGAACCGACTATGCTCATGGTCAAAACTTCCATTAAAAATAGTTGATGCAACATTTTCCATAATGTCGGGATAGTCTTTGTTACCATGATCATAGTAAAAAATGCCATGAACGTGTGAATTCGACCATTTTCATGGTTATTGTAACCATTATATGCGGTAGTCATCCTGACCATGATTTAATTGTCGGTACAACGATAAAATTTTTCTCAGAGTACTGAAAAGCGCAAGAGTGCAAGGCAAGGTGCAGACTGCAAGGTGTAAGGGTTCTACCAACAATCAATATGCAACTAGCGATTTGAAATTGGTTCACTGTTGTAGAACCCCTAGGTCCGAAGTACACCTTGAAGCCAGCACCTAACTATACATATTTGCGCCTTTGTTTTGATTTGCTGTGTTATTTTGACAGAATATTTGAGAGTGTGTTCGTGTGATTTCATTATGAGGGGCGTATTATTAAGCCACCACAAAGCTCTCTGTCCAGCAGCTGCGATAGCCATATACTCCGCTTCTGTTGTGGATAAAGCAACTGTGGGTTGTCAGCTGTAGCTCCAAGCAACTGCACCACCCGAGTGCATGAACACATAAGCTGTTATGAACCGCCTTGTTTCTACATCATTGCCCCAAACTGTGTGCCTTGTTTCTACATTATTGCCCCAAACTGTGTCCGTGTATACATGAAACAGTTATGGCTTCCTGTTGCTGTAGACAAGCTTGACGTTTTTCGTTCCTTGCAAATACCTGAGCACGCGTTTTGCTGCAGTTCAATGAGCTTCTCCCGGGTTGCTGCAGAAACTGCTAACTGTATTCACCGCGAATGCAATATCGGGTCTGATACACTGTGCAATGAATTGTAGTCCACCTACTAGTTCACGAAACGGCGCATGTTCCATCCTCTTGGCCTCATCAGGTGATTTCGGACACATTTCCTTAGTCAACCTTTGGCTTGGATCCAACGGTGTTGAAACTGGATTGCAATCAACCGTTCCAAACCGATCGATGTACCGCTTCTGATCTAGCATAACTGCTTCTTCAGTTCGTGCCACATGCATTCCAAGCACCTGTTCCACCAATCCCAGATCCTTCATCTGAAACCGTGACATTAGCTACACAGCCACCATAAGGAGCTTGTCATCCTCAATCAGGAAATAGACACAAGAATCCAGTTTCGATCGTTGCAAGCTGATGTACAAACTCCGCATCTTGCTTCATGTTCCATACGCGGCTCGCTTGCTTAAGCCCGTACAATGCTTTCTTCAGACGACACACCTTACCACCATCGACAACGAAGCCCTCTGGTTACTCCATGTAGATTTCTTCGTCTGCCAGACCATCTTGAAGAAAAGCCGTGACCGCGTCGAGTTGATAAATCCGCAATCCAAGTCTTGATGCAACTGCCATGATGTAGCTAACCATAACATATCTGACAACAGGTGAATACGTCTCGACGTAATCGACTCTTTTGATCTGCAAAAATCCTTTGATTACCAGCTGCGCTTTGTATCGCTCGACTGTACCATCTGCCTTGGTCTTCAGTTTATACACCCACTTCGATTGCAAAGCCTTCCGATTCATCGGCAGCTCGGTGAGTTCCCACGTGTGGTTATCATGCAGGGATTTCATCTCTGCATTCATCGCTTCCTGCCATTGATTACTGTCATCGCGCTGCAACGTCTCTGTATACGATTGCGGATCAATGTTGTCATATACCTGAGGCTGGTAAATGCTTTGAGGGACAGTATTGAAGCTTAATTCAAAATCATTGTACTTGCCTGTAGTATGGTGCTCCCTGCCCTGCCGAATACATGCAGATTCGACAGATCCAGCTTCATTCCGCAAAATCGCTCTTCTGGAGTTACTTGAAGCCCCTTTGTCGGTGAACGGTTGATGAGATAGCACGCTGTTCCAGCTGCTTCTGTGCTCGACACTGAAGAAGTCTGTAAGTCAAAAGATCTGTCAAAAGATAAGCTATCTGTAGTGGAATTTGACGGAATTTGCTCGCGTTTACTAGCGATAGTTAAAAAAAGTGTTTCAGTTTTTTTTTATTTTTAACGTTGGACTACGTTTCTCTTTTCTATACCGGGTGTAATTTCAAAATTTTTAAAAATGAGAGCGTTACGCAAAAGTGAAAGGTTTTTGAACGCTAATTACTCTCGTTTGACTGAACAGAATGACTTCATTTATACACCATTTGATCAGGAAAATTACAAATGTTTTGCATCAAAATTTCAGTTAAGTAATATCAGTATAAGTAGTTCAATTTATCACTTAAAGATGACTTATTTTTGCTCCCATACAAATCTACATATGAACAGGAGGCTGTAATAGCATGCATATATAGGGCATATGTATTACGTTTAGTGCATCAT
Organism: Aedes koreicus; assembly: GCA_024533555.2. Taxonomy (NCBI): domain Eukaryota; kingdom Metazoa; phylum Arthropoda; class Insecta; order Diptera; family Culicidae; genus Aedes; species Aedes koreicus. The sequence continues at coordinate 53,650 of JAHHFK020002451.1, read as the reverse complement.
TGAAGTTGGATTAAAGCTGAAAAGGGCCCCACTAAGATCGAACTAATGCTATATCTTTTGTAATGCCATAAGACATTGCTAAAGTAGCATTATTGCATTGGTAATGCATCACTACATTCTTAAGCTAATCTAACGCTTCATTACTTGACAACTGTTGAATTGATGAGATCCCGCCTTACCGATGTTGATTTTGGGTTGAATAAGTGCAATAATATAATGCTTGTGGTTACTTGGGAGTTTTCCCTCTCCGGGGCCTCAAAAGCAGGTAACAAATTGTCTTCTTTTTATTTCATTTAGTTTTATTCCATTTTAAATACAGCACTAGCCACACCCCTCAGCTGTAAAATTATTTTGCTTTAGTGCCGGTGGCTGATTTTATAACTAAAACCTGTCCCCTCTTTTGAATTTAGCTTCGTCTGCATTTTCGTGCCACTCTTCTTTGGAGGCAATGCTATCAACATCAGTATAAGGCACACGATTTGAACCGATTTTTTTATTATATATATATTCAGGTTCGATTGTGGTTGTGGTTGTGTTTTCGCTCTCTCGTTACGAAGATGTTGTCTCGGTTTTTCTTTATCTCATCCGTTTTCTTGCGCTTGCGCGTCTGGCTTCTAAATTATCGTCTGCGTTTCCTCATCTACAAACCAGAAGGAAGCGCTGCAAAGTTTTTCAAGTTTCCCCGCTCGACCTATTGCCGTGGCAATGGGTCGTAAAAATCGATAATCCGCTTCCGAAGCCTTACCGGAGCCGGGCACCTCCCAGCGCAAAACGATGTTTGTGACAACTAGATTAATAGAATCATCCCAACTATCTTCCCGTCGGCCATTCACAGCAACGAGGAGTTTAATAAACTACAATCCGGATTGTATAGAGTACATTATGGTATCCAGCTGATAAAATAAACCGAAAGTATAAATTAATTTCTAAGGCGTATCATACCCATCGTCCTTTCCAGGACGAACAATTTAATTTTGCAATAAAAGAGTAAGTGTTTAAGTAAAATGTTCGTGATTTATCCTTAACAACCAGTGCATATTATCAAAACTAGTATATTTTGGATTGTTTGAGGCATTCAGTCGAGAGTGGTGAATTCGGCAGAGATTTTTCATCGAGCCCGAACTGATTTTTTTTTCATTAAACTGAACCGAATTTCATAAGAAGGGACGGGTTAAGCAAAATAATAAAAACATTTTATTATTAACCAACTATATGTGTTATGGTATGTATAAATAAGATGATTATTGATCATTATTACTAGGCACCAACGCGGTCCTACGTGATCCTCGCGGTCATTTCCCTGATATAACCCACCTCTAATTTTTAGAAAAAGTGATCAAGTGAAGTGTTAATTGAAATTTTCCTAGTTTTTCAATAACTTTCTAGCTATTTTTCAAACTGAATGGAATTGGTCAGTATCGTCGATTTTCTTATCTTTTTATCACAATTTTTTTTTGCTTAAACAGCTCAAAAAACATTTTTAACGAGCGTCATTTACGACTTTTAACCTCACTTTTGCGTTACCTGGGTTCCTCCATAAAATTCCCCTTAATCCTAAATCCGCAGTAGAAACTACCATTTCGAGGGTTAAAGTAAGCGAAAACACCAACAATTATTACCTGACTATAAATGCCTTTGATTTTACCATGTCTGCGATTAAATTAACCGTGGTGGGGTTGATATCAACATGAAGTCTGTCAAATATACCACAAGTGCTGAAGGATGTACCATAAACGTAGTAAATTTGACTAAAATTTCATGATAGTTTTGAAAATAGGCAGTCAGGTAAAATTGTAGTTTTTACTGCAAGATTCTTTTCAGTGTAGGGCTGGCAATCACCTGCACAGAGAGGAATTTGATAGTCAATTTTACCATTATTGGGGGTTAGGATGACTATTGCAGTATAGTGATTTTTAACCGACTATGATCATGGTCAAAACAACCATTAAGAATAGTTGATGCAACATTTTCCATAATGTCGGAATAGTCCTTGTTACCATGATCATAGTCAAAACTGCCATGAACGTGGTAAATTCGACCATTTTCATGGTTATTGAAACCATTATATGCGATAGTCATCCTGACCATGATTTAATTGTCGGTACAACGATGAAATTTTTCTCAGAGTGTCTGGCAGATAGGGCACATTCAACGTTATGCGTTCAGCGGCACGTAACTCAAAGCTCGGACATACAGCGGCACGAAATTGCACTCACGCGACACTGCGGTACGTGCCCTATCAGCAGTTTTGTTTGCTCCCGATCGCACAAAAGCCCAAGACGCAAATCTCTCGGTTGGTCACATCAGAATCACTTTTGCTGTTCTTTGTGCACGTACATTGCTGAAAATTCTTTCCTACTTCATAAGCTGGTGGTGATTATCGATTATTTGAAAATATTTCCCAGTTGCACTTTTGGATTTTGTCGGATAAAGAAGATTCACAAAACCCAGGTAGGTTCAAAGTTTTGCGAAATTTAGGGTGTTTGACGGATGTAGTTGTCCTCCATTGCAGTGTAACCACAATGAAATTCATCCTACTTATCGCCGGGCTCGTGGCCGGACTCGCTTTGGCTAATGGAGCTGTCAGCGGTGCCGGAACATGCTCAATCGACAAAGGTAAGAATCTGGTTAAAAACAAAAGAAGATCCAAACAAAATGAATCGTAACAATGTCCATCATTAGGAGACAAAAGAATGATTCAGCTCAGCTGTTGTGTTGTAGGGCACTCATTTTGTTCTAAAGGCCCATTATCTTTGCAATCAGAGATAGGGTAGATGACCCGTTGATTGACATTAATGCATTTCTAATCACCATTCAAAATTCGCATGCCTACAGGAACCTGCACGTCACTGTTCTCCGGATTTCCACATATTCAGACCGACTTGAACAAGTTCACCAAGCAGATGTTAGATAAATCGTTCGATTTTCTTCTGCTCTCGTCCGTGTTCGACACATACAGCATGGACCGTCCGGGATTCGAAAAGCTTCACCGTAAAACATCCGACAAGGCCTGGGAGGATACGATTGATCTGATCAAGTACCAAAGCCGTCGTGGTGCTAATGTTCAGGTGGGCGGTGGCGAAGGACCAAACAGCGTCCATGATGTGGCCAGTTTGTTGCAGAGTAACGAGACATCCTCGCTGGAACTGGCGCTGGAGTATGAGAAAATCCTGGCTACCGAAGCGCATCGTATCCACAAGAAGATTTCCCATGCCGATAGCACCAAGCACTACGATCCGGACGTTGCTCACTATTTGGACGAGAAGTTGATCGAGTACCAGAGCGGACAGATTCGCAAACTGTCGGGCTATATTACCAATCTGAATGACATCATTCGCGAGGCTAACACCAAAGCGTTGGGCGTGCAGTTGTTCGACGAATATCTTGATAAGGTAGAGTAAGGACGTTTTGAATGCCACAGGGCGGCTTAGTTTTGTGTTTTGGTGGACAAGATAACAGTATGAGGGTGACAAATTAAAGAAACGAAACTCTATGTTAATGTAGTATGTTTTACTTAATAGTGTCAGATTTAGAAATTTTAGGAAATAAATCCGTTTAATTGGAAATATTTTGCATCGTTTTGATCGATTACTCAACATTACAATACCCTATACCAGCTCTTACGCTGAACTTGTTTTTGTTTTGATTTTGTGCGCCTGATAGCAACTCGCAGTGTCGCAGTACCATCCAACATCCGTTTCAGCAACAGAGCTATAGCTTGCAACACAATGCTTCATTAACTCACTTCAAGTAACTCACTGCAGTTCTCGCGTGCTCTCACTTTCAGGAAGGAATGCCAGTTTTGTATGTAGACTATTCACGGAGAAACCAAACTAACCAAAATTAAGCTATTTTCACTCATCTTGACAACAAAATAAATCAAGTCATAATTTGACAAAGATTTTTCATTAGGGCCTAACTGACAAACGTAATCAATGGCTTCTTCCGTAAGTTTCTCGTGGCACAAAGGCTTCGCAAGTAAACCTCCAATTCTATCGGATAGGTGAATTCTTCCTCTTCGAAATAACCGTGTTGGGTTGATTATGCGAGTTTTCAATGACGAGAAATTTGCGGAAAAAGCTATTGTTCACGTTTGTCAGTTAGGCCCTAATGAAAAATCTTTGTTGAATTGTATTCACAAAGTATTCAATTTTGAGTATTTCAAAAAAAAAACTCAATGATAAGTTAAATTAACTTTTTGTTCAAAGCGGTTTGACAGTAAAAAATAATCCAAAGTTGAGTTTTATTTATTTGAAAATATTTTTCGAAAACATGCTTTAGTGAAATTTTATTCGCATAATTCAATAAAAGAAAACTAAAGATTCAAATAAAACAAAATGTATTTGATTACATTCTAGGGTACATTAGAACACTCTTTGTTTGTTATTTACACTGGGGACATTTCAGCAGTGTAACCGCATAACGAAAAACCATTTGCTATATAGTCAAAACTATTCTTCGAATGTAAGATATATTATCACATTTTATGTTATTGTTATCGAATAGTTTAATCTCATTTTCACCATACAACCTCTACATTAACACATATTGTTAATGTATGCCATATTGAGATTGAAAGGTTTTTTATTGTCTGCACTCGGTCTGGATTATATACCAACTTTTTGGCATAGAGTACAGAGAAAATTTTGTTGGTGAAAATTGCCATTTTTGTATGGTAACCTAACTTAACCGCCTATTCAGCATATTGTTATTTGGCCTTTTACCATTTGACATATTGTTAAAACTATATAGGAGATTGTTAGTTTATAGTTGTCAACTATAAGGGTAAATGTCGTAACAATAATGGAAACGGTCGTCAAAAATAAGGGAAATGATCCAGGAATGGTTTGTGATTATGCGGTTAATTCACAGCGAAAGGTTTCCGATTAGTTTCTTTTGATCAATATTGCAACACGTTCATTACGTCAGTTGCACTGATTTGACATTTGAGTTAAAGGAAAACAATGTTCCATGTTGCTTAATTCAGCAGCTGCGCATTTTCTGTCAAGCTGATCCATTTCGATTTCCAGAGAATTAAATCTAATTCATCCAATCATGTTGATGGTATCCATGTGAGACACCCTTTGTTAAGGATTGTCTAATAGTTCATTTCATATACTGAATATATGGAATATAAAATATTTCTGGACTTGCCTTTAATTACTGAAGAAAATAAGTATTCAGTACCATATTTTCAATTATTGGGTTCGAAATCCTGGTGAAAAGAAGGGTTCAGTCTCACCATCGGTGGATTAATTCGGGTTTTTAAATTTAATCTCTACTAATCTAACACAAGCGCAGCCAGTATTAGAAAAGATTCTGGAAATAATTGAGTTCAATGACGCCAAATTATTATCTTGTCAATATCAATGAAATGATACGAGTATCAAAGTGGCCAGACCTACCGCAAAGATGACTCTATACAATGAGTCGGATTCAAACAGATTTGAATCACGATGCATTTTGTGAATCCAAGGGGAGGAAGGACATGCTATGAGCTACTCAGCTGAACAGTGTACTTCTAATGTTGGTACATCTAGAAAATTTATTTAATTTAATAATTAAACCTCTATATTCTTAGCTTTGGCTATCTATCTGAACTTTACTCCCTATAAAGAATGTTATACTTTACTTACGCGGCCACCTACTAAAATAAACCCCAAAATGAATGATTGCAGAAAATCGGATTTTTCTAGGTGGTATATGTACACATAATTTAAATCGACAACACTGCTGTCAATGTCATCATTCCCGACAGGCAACAGTGAGTTCCACTAGACGTCCCGACGCTGGCGAGTTCTTAGATATTCGACCACCCTTCTTCAAGTCACGGCGACGACGCACACTCGCGCCAGACAGTAGTAGTGAACGAGCAGCAGGTAGAAGGTTTTGATGGCTAGCAAGCAGCACAGCAGCACCATTTGCGACGCCCCAAGTGTTGTATGCTGGCTAGTATTTTCCACTGGCTCGCAGGTTTGGCACTGATTTTATTTACGATCCACTATCTGTACTACATCGTGACGGCATTACGTACCCCGTCCAGCGGCAGTAATAGCAGCTACGGCGGTGGCCACCAGATGCAGTCCGAGGACGCGAAATACATCAAAAAGTAAGTAGACGCTTTGGAGACGATTATGAAATATCCTCTGCTCGATAGTTAGGCCCCAGTCAGTAGCAACTAGAGGGTTCCAGTTATTGATTTTTTCCGTGCCTGTTTCGTTTTTTTTTCGATTTGGGAAAAACATCACCTTTCAACTAGACGATGGAAGGGTGGAACCATCGAGCCACATCCGACAGAGAAGGCCCTCATCGTCAACTACAAGCTGGAGGCAGCAGTATTCGGGGAACCAGGAGATCCCATGCTAGAGGATAGGAAGGTGAGTCATGGTGCAAGTTTTAAAAACAGCGAGAGGGGCTTCTTAGTGATGAGTTTTTTTTCTGGTTGGGAAGAGGAATGCGAGGGGAAGAGACGAAAGTAATAACAGTGCCATGGAGCAGGAAGGTGCGTTGTGATTATTTTTTTCGCAAACAGTAGTGCGACGACGGTGATGTGACTGTGCTGTATCAAGGGCATAAAAAGATGTGTTGAGTTGAGACCAGTTACTAATAAGGAAGTTGAGCTGAATAGAGTTGTGCAGACAGGTATTGAAAGGTGGTGCACGGTGTGGCTCGGCACTGGGATCTGATGCTGGTTCTCGGTTTTCGTTGCGGAAAATTTCGCTGACCCAGATTGATCCAAAAGTTTCGGTTTTTGAATGTTGAAATTTGATGAACCGTGAATTTTTCAGCTATTATGCGCCAGGCTAGTCATTGGGGGCAAACTTTTCAATCAGAATAACAAATTGACAGTCATTCGTAAGTGTTTTACGCTGGAGCTGGGTTTATTAAACTTAGGATTGTGTGACTCAACTTACTTCATCAGCCCGAATCAAGGTTGAAGAAGTCGCTTATGGTAACAGCATTAAAAATGTGACCACTAGCGAGCTAAGCGAGGACATTGTAGACATTGATCTTCAAGTTGGAAGAACAGTTTCTGATACTTCAGTGGGTATTCTGCCACTCAAATCATGAAGACAAGTGATGGCTGAAGAAATATTTAAAACTGATGGATGTCGGTAGCTCGCAATGAATGATGGTCTAGAGAAATCAAGAGTGTTAATTACTGAGCGGGTACACAATGAACTACCAAAAACTACATAAGAAAGCGTTTGGCGAGTGATATCATTATACGTGACTGGATGTTCCGAAAATTGCGAGCCATGTCTCGTAGGAAGAACTAAATAATCTACATAGGCTATGGCGAATATATTACAGTTATTTGGTGTTTGGTAGCCGGTCATACAACAATCCTTCCCAGTTATCTATCAGCACCTTATATGTTTCCTATTTCACTTTTTTTTTTTTTATAAAACCTGTTCCTCTTTTAATCTCAAACTGCCGTTTATTCCGGTTGGTATACATTTTTTCTTGCAGAAATTGCTGTCCACTCTTAGAGTCTCGTGTTGATGAGAAGATAGCATTATTATTTATCTTTATTTTGGAGCCTTCCAGCCACAGCTTCACGTATGGAGTCATAAAAGCATATTTAGTAGAATGTATTCAATCCATGATCCATCCATCAAAAAATGCAGTTTAAGAGGATCAGCATACAACACTGTGTTTCTCTCTGCGGTTATTAAGTAAATGACGACGAGAGAAAGATTATCGGTACAATTAGCCGTTGTGTTTTTCAAAAGCTCTAAATTTGAAAATTTATTACTTTCACATGTAGACTTTAGGAAGTGTAAACAGATAATTTCGCATCGCTAGAACTGTTTCGTGGTGAGCACGATCAAGGGCGCATCTTTGCCAGGTAGGAGTGTGGAAAATATAAAAAATTAAAAATAATAATAAAAAAACACCCAAAAAAGGGACCCCCCCCCCCCCCCCCCCCCCCCCCCCCCCCCTGGGGGGGGGGGGGAAAAGGGTGTGTGGGTGGGCGCACCCCCCCCCCCCAATCCAACCTGTTTTAAAAAAATCACCCCCCATGTCCCCCCCCGGAACAACCAAAAGGTTCTCCCAGAAAAAGCTGCCCCCCCCTAGGGTCTCATGTTGATGAGAAGATATTTCCATTTTAAAACATTATAATATAGGGTACGGGACGGGTTTTAAGCAGTTTAGTCAGCACCTGAGACATTTGATGAAGCTGTATGTAACCTATAATTAGAACTGCCAATATTCGGACATTAATCCCTCTGCTTACGTCTGGTCTATCGGAACATACCTTCAGCAACGAGCATTAGGCTCAGAAAATTTCATAGCCATGGAATAAAGTTCCCAATTGCAGGGACTTCTTAAACCCATGCGGATTGCTTTCCGATTAAAAAAATGTTTTCTTCAGCTCCTCAATCTGTACATAAACTAACAATATTGTATGAGTGCGATTCTGTGCATGTGTGCGAAGGCAAAATTAAATAGGCCAGTTCACGATTTGCTGGAAACGTCAATTTCCTCAACCCGCTCCTTCGTTTTACCCATCCGCTCTCGAAAACAATCAACCAAAACATGTCGATTGCTACGATCACAAACTCGTCAACTAGCAGGTTATGAGACAGACCTACACGAACAAACTTTTAGTTTGTCATTGATCTTTAGATTGGCAATGTGTATTTCTTATTTCATTTACTCTCACGCAAATGTTAGCCAAAGCGACTGTGACGACAAACGGGATGCTTCGTTTAAAAACAAACAAATGCAAGAGACAGCAGGCTCCACGTTACAATTCCGGTGCGCTTTATCCATGGTTAACCAAGAAGAGAGGAAACATGGGCTCTCTCAAAAGCAACAGTGATGCCATAGCTGCAGCTCAACAGCGAAGCATTATTTATCGTTGGGTACTATTCTACAGCTCCAAAACATATTTTTTATTGCAAATGATAGTGCCAGATGATGGACAATATAATCATAAGCATAGATCAACCTCCAATGACTGGAAGAAACATGAAATAAATAGTGATTTCAGATTATCTAAATATGTAATAAATTTAACTCAATGTTCAACATCACATTCTGGCAACAAGCCTAGTTGTGGGAGAGAGCGGAGAGAGCTGATGAAGACATGCTCTCCGGTACACGCGATGCAAATGCAAAATACACAAAGGCAATATTTGAGCGAACTTCTTCAGCAGGTCAGAAACTGATGGTTTCTAGATGATGTATTTTAAATCTTCAAAATGACAGTAATGAATGGGTAATAAATCATGATTCATACATCAAATCATGGGCCCAATAGATAAAGCTTATGATCGTATCATTAAAAATGAAATTATTCGGCAAATGTAGGAGTTATAGACCTATTTCCTAACAACTGATTAAAATAGTGACCCCTGATTAAGCCGTTCCCTACCCTATATTTGTTTATTTCGTCTTCTAGCTCTTTACAATAAGGTCGACAAAAACATAATACATTTAAGTTTTTCAGTTGTCGATGATTCCTCATGCATCCTCACGAACTAAACATCACGGTAATTAATTAAATTAACTGTGACATCATTTGTGTTCAGGTCCATGATCTGCATTGCAAGAATCAGACAAAAAGTTTATTTTTGGTATTACGATTTTGCTTAGCAGGGCTGGTCACTTTTTAGTCACTATTTTCAAGGCAGTCACTAAAAAACCCAACAAACATCAGTGTCGAATAACTGCTTGGTCAAACAAATTTGGAGAAGTTATTCAGCTTGCTAGAAGAAAAAGCTGAACAACTTCTCCAAATTTCATTGAACAAACAGTTATTCACCATCGATGTTTGTTGGGAAGTCACTATTTTCACCGAAAAGTCACTAAAGTCACTATTTTCCGAAAATTGGTCACTAAAGTCACTTTTTTTTTTAACAATAATCGTTTCTTCCACTGAATATTTCGGCAAAAAAAAAATAGATTTACTTTGGCAACACGACATGTTTCAACATTATCTGAAAAACGAGTAATTTAAAATTAACATGCAGATGATTTAAAATTGACATGTCTGACGCGTAGTTCGCCGTTTTGCGCGTCACCTACTCGCCGTCGTGCTAATTCGCAACATATTATTGCGCTGTTCCCACAAAATTGAACTGCACAGTTTGAAAGTGTGACGGAACAAGAGTGTGATCAAAAGTGTGACGCTTTGACCTGCCAGAATTTTGGCATCGAGAACTGTCAAAATCAAACAGCGGCTGATTCGTCTCTGTTGTTTAATTTCTCATCGATTGTGATTTTCAATTCAGCTTTCTTTTCTCCGTTTTATATAACTCAAGTTGAAATTCTCTATCGAAACCAAATAATGGCCAACGTAATTCTACAGAACGTTGAGCATAAACAGACCAGCACGAACACTAGATACCATTGCCTCTATGGGTACTATTTCCTCGGGCTAAATCGGACCCAGCTTGCGGTTATCTACCGAAAGAGCAAATCGACCATCGGAAGCTGGATTGAATCCTACGAAGCAAACGGTTTACTGTCATCTAAGCAGCGAGAGCAAGTATTCCGGAAGTTCAGCGCGAAACATAGACAATGGATCGTGTCCTTATATCAAGAAAATCCAGTTCTTTACCTTGAGGAATGCAGAGAGTTTTTCTACCAACAGTTCCGGATTAAAATCAGTGGATCCAGTATCTGCAGAATTTTGCATGCTGAAGGACTCTCGTGGCAAGCGCTAGAACGTAGGGCTATTCAAATTAAGGAGCATGAAATTCTTCGATTTTGCTCAGAAATGATCTCGTTCGACTGGGACCTTTATCATCTTGTGTTTCTTGATGAGGTATCGATAGATAGCAAGGGAATTTTGAGGAACCGAGGCTACGGACCAAAGGGAAAACGGCTAGTGTATCGTGGAGAATTTGTGCGCCGCCCTAGGGCGTCATACTTATGTTTTCTGGATATGAATGGTGTCTTAGATACATTTGAAATAGAGGGTACTTTCAACAGAAAAAATATTCTTTGATTCCTGCCGCGAATTTGCTTTGAAGAATAAAAAAAGTACAGCGGTATCCAGGGTACAATTCAATATGAATTCTCCCAGTGTTTTTGCCACCGTATTGCCCATTCTTCAATCCCGTGGAATTGGTATTTGGAATGACAAAATCGCGAATTAGAAAAGCTTATGTTGAAAACAAGAACGAAAAACTTTCAGTATTAGCTCTTGAAACATTCATGGCACTTGAAAACTATGATTGTAGTAAAATTTATAAACATTGTGGCTATTTACCAGGTGGGGTCTTCGATCCGTCGATTGGAATGACCCAAAACGAGAATCAGGTTCGTAAAGAATAAGAGAATTTTCTTTGGATTTGAAGCAAAATAATCAATAAATTTACTTTACTTATCTTTATTGGAATATAGCCCTTCAAATACAAAAATCATCATAGATAAGATTTTCACTGTTACATGTGATCCACATCAAACATGTCCGAAATGTTATCTGCAAGAGAACGACTTATTTCGTTTTCTTCTGGTCTGTGAGACTCCTGGAACGCTGAAACTAGGCTTGAGTTGATGGAAGATCGTGTTCGCAGTGCGCTGATACGGTGTTTCAATCTCTGTCCCAGAGATATGATCTGATCCGCTTCTTCCTCCAATGTTGAAAGCTCTGCAGAAAACGCATCGTTGATGGTACTAGCTACAGACAATCCGTAGCGAGAACATTCCAGCTGTACAGCTTCCGAAGTAGGAACAGACCGAAAAAACTTAATTATGGAAAGTGGAGGTAGCTCAGTCTTCTTTCGCTCTCGTTCATGCGCGGGGGTGGAGTGGATGTAGTTTGCCCATAGTTTCCCCGAGCTTGCATGTCCAGTGAAGTGTTTACCATGAGGTTCTCGAAGTTCATCTGCCAGTTGAGACAGGGATTGGTTACTGGGTGCACCTGCTCGGTCAGTTTGCTGAAATTTCACCAACTGCTTGTCTACCAAATCCCAAAGTTGTTTGCATGATACAGCCGTAGAATAAATATGGACATGAACTCGAATGTCTTTTCCACGCCAGCTAATGAGAAGCTTACTACTAATCTGGCTGATATTGACACGTCTTCGATTTTGATGGTTTTGCATATAAATGAATTTTCCCATATCGTCGTAAGTTGGGTCGCTTTCACCCCATGTTGGTACTTGGTTTCCTTTCTCCATGACAAAGATCACTTCACGGCAAATCATCGGTTTGACAATATTCCATACATCCTGTAATATTTCCTCGACTGAATCACCTGAAATAGTTTGCGATGCTATGAGGCTGCCGGACGTTTCGCCAACAAATCGACGCTTGAAGAAGGAGGCGCATAGAGACAAGTTGCTTTTTCGACTGAGCTTTGCATCGTGATTCGTCTGCTCATCATTCACGTCGTCATTAAGGCTAGGACCATCTGTCTCGTCATTGTCATCTACAGGAAGAACCACGGGAACGTCGTCAAGCGCTTCAATTATGTATTTCTCAGCATCCTCCAAATCCACACCATTTTCGTCTTGATGCACCGATTCCCCAAAGCTACTACCGATGTCTCGGTCGGTGTCACCTTCTCCATCATAGCATAGGGACAAGTTACTTTTTCGACTACGCTTAGTATCGTGATTCATCTGCTCATCGCTCGAGTCGTCTCTGAGACTTGGACCATCTGTCTCGTCATCATCATTTAAAGGAAGAACCAGGGGATCATCGTCAAGCGCTTCAAGTATGTATTTCTCAGCATCCTCACCATCGTCTTGATGCATCGATTCCTTACAGGCACTACCGGTGTCGCCTTCTCCATCCTCAATCATGCTAAAAGATGATAGAATCATGAATATTAGAAGAAATATCAATCTAAAGTTTACACAAATTCACCTGGAAACGATCCAAACAACAAAACTGCAGTTGTTGCTTGCGGGTGATGAGCTTTTGTTTGTTTGAGTTTCGGGCGATTGTTGTTGATTTGCTTCTTCTTCTTCTTCTTATTGGCATCAGAAATATGAACAAGGTTGCCAGTAACACGGGAAATTCAACAAATATGGTCGAAAACATTTATTTATTAAAGATTTTATCAAAATTAATTCGGCAACCAGGATTGCACAGAAAAATAGTGTGACGCCTGAAGTGCACTGAACACACACCCCATACAAATTGACAGAACAGACATAAAAAAAACAAAAAACAAACGTCAAGCCTGCCCAATAAATAAAAACGAACCCGCACGGAACCCAAACAAAACAAATTATTATTAAATAAAGAAGAGACCCCCCACCCACACACAAAAAGAAAACGGAACGCCAACCGCCAAGTTGAACATTAGTTGCAAATGACTTCGATATGCCCAATTAGAATCGGCTTGGATCTTTCCGACAAGCAGGCTTACTCAGATCAGGATTTGCCGTTTGTCGTTGCCTTTCAGGTTCCGTTATCATTGCAACTATTTCAATTCTGTAACTTGAGCAGCTTCTTGTGAGCGCTTTAGGAGCCGGATATCAAACTTCCTACTGCTGAAAATCTCCGCAGTAATTGACGAATTGAACTGAGGTTAAAAATCGCAGTTGGCGCATCCCACAAAAAGTTACTGATGATTAAAAGAAAAGAAAATGATAGATAATGATGATTCCACACAATTTAAAAGGCGACAGAACGTAATTATCGATTTCAATATTGTAAATTTTCAAAACCGAACCTCACTCCTATTCGCCAATAGAAACCATTCAATCAAAATATTTGTCAAGGGATGTCGAGATTTTGTCCGACTCGATGTTTCGATGGGAGAAACCACAATGTCACGTCTTCTCTACGAATCATGTTGCATCTTTGTTTATAATGGAGGGTCATATCGTTAAATATTTCGATGATTTGAGAGAAAGCGTTCTAATAAACACCCATACCCCATCAAATAATAATCTCCCCGTGTTTTTCCCTCTACCAGGACTGCCAGCGGATTATCCGGCTAAAATCGCTGAACGCCAAAACCGACCCGGCCGTCCTGGCGCGGGAAGTGGTGGAAAAGTGCGACCTCATCCACAAGTCCCAGCTGTCCGACATCGAGCAGATCATCTACTACTTGAAGAATCGGAAGAATGTCGAAAGCCCGGCAACCGGATCCGTTGCCACCGTCACCGGTCATCGGTCGGCGGCATCGCGCACGTCCGGTGCCGGTGGCGGCGGTACCAGTGGGATCGGCAGTGGAAACACTCCCGGCAAGGCAAGTTCACACGAAGCGGAAAAAGCCACCATCAGAAACATAGACGAGTACATTGAGCTGCTCTACGAGGACCTGCCGGAGAAGATCAAGGGATCGCGGCTGATTCTTCAACTAGCCCGGGATCCGGACAATCTGGGCGAACTGGAGAAGAATGGTGAGTAGTTGCAAAACAGATATAGGAAGCGCCGTAATTTATGCGTGCTTCGGTACGGTGCATGCGTTCGAGCGATAAGCGTTTTACATTGCTACGCTTATCGCAAACTGTTGATCATTTTAGCAGCAGCTCGGACGAAAAGAGAAAGGTACTGTAAAAGAGAAAAAAACAACAGTGCCGATGCGGTAGAGCCGGTTACATGATCGCAACTCCCGAGTCAGCGCGTTACTCGTCAAAACAGATCACCCGTAATGAAGGGGGTGCACCGCTGTGTGTGGCAACATCAAAGCGAAATAGTATTCAGAAAAAGAAGGAGGTGAATGCCCACAAAACAAACCCACCAATAATGACAATGAATCGATCAATAGAGCTATGGGTTTGTTTTGGTATGCAATAAATAAGAGAAAAATCGATTGATCTTGACCTCGTTACCCAGTGAGCCGCGTTCGTTGGGAGAACTCGTGTTCTTCTTTTGATTCAATTAGCAGATTTTTTTCTGAGGCACGTGGGTTTTTTTTCTATTTCACAGAAGCTGTTCTGAGTGCACTTTCGCGGGTGCTTCGCGAAGATTGGCGCCGATCGTTGGATCTCTCCACCAACATTATCTACATATTTTTCTGCTTCTCAACGTATACTAATTTCCACTCGGTGATTGTTAACTATAAGGTGAGTTTTGAATTAGCTTTCCACTAGATTGTTCTCATCACGTACAATTTTAGATTGGTTCGTTGTGCATGGACGTCATCGACTACGAGCTGCGCCGGTACGATCAGATGAAGAACGATCTGGATGCCCGGAAAAGTACCGGTGTCGGTGGTGGTGGTGAGAAGGCCAAGGAAAAAGAAAAGGAAGTCAACAAGAGTGCCGAGTACTTGGACACGATCATTGACCAGGAGAAGCCCAAGGAGATGGAACCTCCGCGGAGAAGGATACCGGAACTGAAGCAACGGCCCAAGTCCGGCAACTGGGCTAGCTATCACGGAAGCATGAGTTCCTCGCTGATCAAAGCACATTCTATGAATAACAGCTATCACGAGCAGCTGAATAAGGAAACCACGGCTTCCAACGATAGCCTCGATAATCAATCGCCCGAAAGTGAAAAGCCCGATCCTAAGAAGCAGAAAGACGACTATGACAAGATCAACAAACAATTCAAGATCTTTGCCAAGAAGCAGGAACAGCTCCTGAGGGTGGCATTCTACCTACTACTGAACATTGCTGAAAATGTTAAACTTGAGGAAAAGATGCGAAAAAAGAATATTGTTAAGATGTTGCTGAAAGCGTTGGAAAGGCAGAACTTTGACCTGCTAGTTTTGGTCGTGACGTTTCTGAAGAAGCTTTCGATCGTTCGCGACAACAAGGACGAAATGTACGATCTGAACATTGTGGAGAAGCTCCCGCGTCTTTTACAATCGCAGAAAGACCTCGTTCAGGTGACGCTCAAACTCCTGTTTAACCTATCCTTTGACGCTCGATTACGGGCGAAGATGATACGAGTCGGTTTTCTACCGAAGCTAGTTACGTTCCTGAGCGATGACAAACATCACGAAATAGTTACGAAAATCCTTTATCATATGAGCCTGGACGATAAGATCAAATCGATGTTCACCTACACGGATTGTGTGCCAGTCGTGACGGATATGTTGCTGTTAAACTTGAATCAGAAATCCGATCCGGATCTGATTGCACTGGGGATTAACTTGGCACTGAACAAACGCAATGCGGCGATGATGATCGAAAACAATAGGCTACACAATTTAATGTCGCGGGCGTTCAAGTTCCAGGACACGCTGATGATGAAGCTGATCCGGAACATTTCGCTGCACGAATCGTTGAGGATGCATTTCGTGGTGAGTTGGTTTTGTGTGGCGAATATGATTGTGGATTTCCATTTTCGTTTGATTACAGGACTTCGTGGGTGATTTGGCGAAAATCCTCACGGAATGCGATGACGAGGAATTCACCGTCGAGTGCTTGGGCATGCTGGGAAATCTGGCCCTACCCGATCTGGACTACTCGCAAATCATTCACAACTTTAATCTTATCCCGCTAATCAGGAACATGCTGGTACCAGGTAAGATTGTTTTCTATTCGATGTGTAACTTTTGATAATTGAAATATTTCCGCCACGAACAGGTAAATATAAGGACGACATGGTCCTGGAAACGGTCGTCTTCCTTGGAACTTGCGCATCCGATGAATCCTGCGCTATGCTGCTGTGCAAAGCGGATGTGATTCTGTCGCTTATCGAGCTGCTGAAGGCAAAGCAGGAGGACGACGAGATGGTTCTGCAGATTGTGTTCGTGTTCCAGCAGGTCCTGCGGAACGAAAGCACCCGGGTGTACATGATCAAGGAAACGGAATCGCCCGCCTATCTGATCGATCTGATGCACGATAAAAACGCCGAGATCCGGAAAGTGTGCGACTTCTGTCTGGACATCATTGCCATCACCGACAACGAGTGGGCCTCGCGGATTAAGGTGAGACAGTTGTGTGTGGGTGGCTACTGGATTACTGGATGAATCTTAAGTTCGAATTGTTTTTTTACGCCAGTTGGAGAAATTCCGGAACCATAACTCCCAGTGGTTGAGCATGGTGGAAACGCAGGAGGAAACGGACGACATCCAGGACTATGGCCCGATGGACGACGATGACGGCGATTTGCCGGCGTATCTAACGGCGGACTACCTGGACCAGTGTATGTTGTATCAGTCCGGGGAGTCGAACGACGATGGCGAGGGCAACAATCGGTCAACTTCTGCCATGTCCAACTACAGCAGGCCGATGAGTCGGTAAGTGGTGGTTGTTTTTCGGGGGTTGGGATTTGAAAATCCCGGGAAAATCGGGAAGTTTATGGCAAGTACTTAGATTTTGATAGCTGAGTACTATGTTATTAAACAGAGCTCAAATTAAATCAAAGCTCAATTCTCCAATTGATAAAACGTATTTACGTTTACGTTAGATTAACATCTTTTTTTTTCTAAATCGAACCATACCTCGTCTCGAGCTCCAGGTCGAGAGAGTTGGACCCAAGAAATAAATGAGATGACACCCATCTTATGGGTATAATGAGAAACTCGTCTGTTTTTCGCGCTGTATGGTCCCCAATACACTTATTACGTAAACTGGATTAAACTGTGTGCCTATTCAACGCGCCGTGTGGATCGAGACGACCCGTAGATTCGAGTGAGGTTACAATTGTCGAATTGGCAAACCACGACTCTCCATTTGACTTGCATGAAGAGTCACCTCACCCTACACGGCCGCTAACTAAACTCAATATGAGAGTCCTTTTTACTCAGTCGCATGGGAACAACGCCTCAGTTTCTTAAAAAGGGAATTACTGAAGAACACCTCTGTTTTACGCAATTGAATCGTAGTTTCCATGCGACTGAGTACTTAATTTTTCAAAATAAAACTTTCCCCACCAAAAACACACATTATCCTTGAAACCAACCCCCTTTTTTTTGAACGGAAAGTGCTGCGTACGATCTACGGTGGAATGTAGATGGAAGACAGAGCGTTGAGAAGGTGAATGAATCACGAATAACAAGAGTTGCTGGGGAAACCTCCCATCGTCTACACCATAAAAATCGGTCGACTACGATGGGCTGGGCGACCGCCCGGTGAAAATGGTTCTTTGGAATAAGCCGGCTGGTTCAAGTAGAGGTGCGCAACGGCTAAGGTGTCGAAGAAAGTAACATAGGAACGGCAAAGGGTAAATGCACCCTTCTTTTTGGGGAAATGCTCCTTAAACTTTGGAAAAATGCTCCTTAGATGCGTTTGCCCGGTATAATGCAATCGGAGGTATTAACCTTCTGTTTAGATTGTATAGTTTTGATGGGTTTTAAGTTTCTGAATTTAAGACCCGTCAAAACGAAATTAAGACTCTTCAAAATGAAATTAAGACTCGTCAAAATGAAATTTAAACCCGTCAAAACTACTTCGAAAATTGCGGAGCGAAGCTCCGCTATACAAACTTGAAGAAACTTAAGACCCGTCAAAACAACCGGCAAGCGCTAACCAGAAGGTAAATACCTCCGATTGCATTATACCGGGCAAACGCAACTAAGGAGCATTTTTCCAAAGTTTAAGGAGCATTTCCCCAAAAAGAAGGGTGCATTTACCCTGCTGCCCATAGGAACTCTCCGCATACTGCGAGGCTGACGAAATCCAGCCATAAACCGTGTGAATTGGAGACGACTTCTGTATACAGCAGAGGACACCCAGGCCTTGGCCTGGTAAGGTGGAGTATCGGACACCTCAACGTCTTTCACATATGTGGACGGTGTCAAAAAATTAACCAATTTCAATGCCATTTTTTCGGAATGATGAAAACTAGAAAACTAGACAAACGTTACCAGTTGGACCAATCAGAATTCGGGCATACAACTTCATAGAACGCTTAACACAAAGACGCAGAGACCGAAAATAATTGCATTGGAACAGTGTCAATCATCTATTGTATCCAAACAATTACTGATTGTCTTTGTGTAGAGATGGTAATTGCAAATCCAGTTGCATGAAGTAGCTTAGCTTATTGCGGTAGCACGGAAACGAAAGCTCTTCTTAGGCGCACTAAACTTCGCGGAATCGACCCTATACTGCTCCAGGCAGTATAAGAAATCTATAGTATGCCGTTGTCATCGACAAGTTATAACTCATCACACGTGAGCTTGAATCTCGTTTGCCATCATATAAGTATCTAAGTCTCTTACAGTAACTGGACTACATCTGAAAGCAAAGCAGAGCTAATAGCTTGATAATTGTACCAACGAAACAATAAACCGAACCCCCTTAGTGTAAGCTAAGGAAAGATGGAATATGTCTTAAGAAATACACAACCAGATGAGATTGCAAAGCTGATCAGCTAAACCATCCCTTCGCGGTAAGATGCTAAATCCAATGACAAGTCAACGTTCCAGGCCGAAAAACACTTCGTGTTCGCACACATTAACTATGACGATGTTGCTAGGAAAATTGATTTAATTTAGATCTTCTCCGTGACGGGAACTGGTAAAACTTTGTCCGTACATTTTTCCATTTCTCACACATCTGTTAAATGACGTTCCATCTAACTAAAGACTGTCCCAGAATATAAGGGCACACTAACGCTGCCATTTGAGCATCCATTTCTACATTTCCATCGTGCACCAGTGGAGAACTATTCCAGGATTATTACTACGAAAGTTGGCAAAACGTTGAATGCGGAAAACGTTGGTGTGAATGCGGTGCTCATTGCGATCCGAAAGTTCGGGGAGAAGAATTCTCTTGTCCTCAAAGTGGTCGAAAAAAAGGAGCGTCGAACCCCAAATTGGACAACAAAATCGGACGAGCGTTTTCTAAGGCAAAAGGGGCCTCGGTTCGCGATTTGGCCAAAAAGCTGAACACCTCGAAGTTCAACGTTCAACGGGCCAAAGAGAGTTTGAAGCTGAGGACGCACTAGAAGCAAAAGGAGCCAAAAAGAAGTCCTACACAAGCAGCCAGCGTGAAACCACGGACGCGGAAACTGTACGACAACGAGCTCCCAGGTACAGTTACTGGTGTGAGATGCCAACTCGTCATCCATGGCATTCCGCCACTCGATCTTTTGCGTCGCTTCTCGGTAATCAGGTGGTTCGACCACGGCACCCACCGCAAAGTAAACAACAAAGTCATCGTAGTGCTTCGGCCTAACGCCTCTAGTCGACCGAACCGCACGAGAACCACCAGGTTCATTCTGTTCCGCTTCCTCAAATGTGTCACTACTGCTCATGGAACTTTCTTCTCCACAAATGGCAGCAACTGGATTTCTTCTTCCTCTTCGATCTGTTGTTATTTTTGTTCCTTTCACTTGAATCCGGAATCACCGTTGGAACATCCACCGAGGAGTACCGATAAATCTTGCATCGCGGCTGATGGCTATTTGATCAGTTTCGCTGTCCAGAAATATGTAACCCTTGTGCTCCAACAAAGGTCAACCTTCTTGCCTTGCTACCCAGCTGACAGACGGCACGTGACTGTAAGCCTCACTACCGAATACACGCAAATGTCCCAGATCCGGTTTGCGCCTCCACCACAATTCGAACGGCGTCTTCGTCACCGACCTAGATGGCAATCTGTTCTGCAGGTACGTGTCTGTACGTATCGCCACGCCCTAAAAACATTTCTTCAGTCCAGCGTCAATCAGCAGGCATGTGGCTTTTTTGGAAAGGCTCTTCTCAGCCACGCCATTCTACTGCGGGGAATATGGTGTGCTGAACTACGACTGAATGGCCTCGGCTTGATAAAACTTGCACAACTCTTTGTTGTTAAATTCGCCGCCACTATATGAACGAATGATGCGTAGCTTTCGTCCAAAGTTGTTCTCCATCCATTGCACGTACGCCTTAACAGACTCCGTCGCTTCCGACTTTGGTTTCAGTTGGTAAGTAACGGTATATCTACTGAAATCGTCAACCAGGTTCAGAACATACCTGTTATCCCTAGGTGTAACGTTAGACATCGATCCACAGAGATCCGGGTGGATGATATCGACCACCTGGGTTGACTTTCTCTCAATAGCTTTGGGGAAAGGGATTCGTCACGACTTTCCCTACAAACAACACTCACATACGACCCTCAAACCACAATCACTAATGCTCTTATCAGTAGCAAGTTGTTCCTTGTTGATCCTTTGCATGGCTGCCCAATCACGGTGACCAAGCCTTCGCTGCCACTGATGCTGGCATTCGTTTCGATTAAAAGCTAGATCATTTAGAGATAGCGGCGCTCCAAGCGGTCGGATCTGCACAGTGTTTCGTTGTTTGTAAACAGTTCTGCTTGGTCTGCTTTTTTCACAGTTTAAAACTAACGTGATTCCTAGATATTCATCATGCCGGAAGAGAAAAGAAAAATAATTGTGCCCAGTTAAGGAGTGTATCGAAAATAAGCTATCCACAAACTTTCTTTCAAATTATGTTGAAAACCGATATTTTATTCATACAAAAAATTGATCCTTTATTGTACGAGGTTAAACTTAAACATAATGAAGACCGGATGAAATTTAAGTTATTCCTTCCAAAAAATGGTTGACTTCAAACCACAGGAACATATTGCTTGCCATACCAGTACCTTTCGACCGAATTTCTCCACTTGAATCGACCTGTCCGCATCGCTTACATCCTCCCCAACGACGGCAGTAAAGTATTGTGGACCTGGAAGGGTTTTTGAGTCCTCCTTTACATAGGTCTCATCGTCCATCAAAACGCATGCATCCGGACGCTGCAAAAGACGCGAATACAATTTCCGGGCCCTTGTTGCTGCTCGCTTCTTCTGTTCTGCACTTTGTTTCGAGATTTTCCGCTTCTTGTAGGTCTTCAGGTGGTTTCGCCTCTTGATACGCTGGATCATTCCGACACTCGTTCCTGCTTTTTTGGCCAAATCACGTTTTGACATTGATTTGTTCTTCATGATTAGAGATACCACTTTCTGCTCCAGTTTCGGGTTGGAAGAACCGAGTTTTCTGCCTCTTCCTGGTAGCTCATCCAAAGCATAGTGTTCCCCAAACTTATTAATGATGGTTTTAACACTCGCATGATGAATTCCAAACCGCTTCGCCAATTTTCGCATAGTAATACCCTTCTCACTTAGCCATGTGTCCAGAACCTTAATTTTCACTTCCTTTTCAATACGCGACATTTTGAAAACGCAGAATTTGAACCGCACAAACAAGTAAACAAAAGAAAGCTGACAGTCAAACGCACAGCATGCAGTGTTCAGAGCATAAAAAACCATCACAAATACATGCGTACAACGCAAATGTATGTGGATAGCTTATATTCGATACACTCCTTACCTGCAAAATCCATCTGCGTAAACTCGAGGGCTGGCAAAACTGCTGGACTGTCCTAAAAGTACGTTACAGTTACAGTAAGTGCTACAATGGTACAACTATAATGGGGTCCAGTACATCCCAAAAGAACTGAATCCAACAAATTGCATCAGTTCCGTCCAATAGAGAAGTATTGGGCAATAATTAAGCGGAAACTGAAGATGAAGGAAGCAGTCACCAGTGACATTTGCCAGAAAAAGAATTGGTGGAATCAGCTAGCCAAAACCATGACTGAAGAAGGTTTGCGCCGGCTGGAATCCACGATATGACCACCTTTGTCGTTGAACTGCACCTTAAGGTTCATCTTCCCGACCGGAATCAAACTAGTACCTTCACAGCGAATGGCTGCCTTCTTTCCGTCAGCCAACGTTACCACACCGCCATCAAACTCATGTAGTGATTTGAAGGAACGATCGATCGTTTGTCATATGGGCACTTGCATTACTGTCTATCACCCCGAACGTGAATTTTCATCACAAGCCTTGTGATGAATGGTCACATTCACAATATTCCCATTCATATTATGTGTATCCATTGAATGTCATGTGAAAAACACATAAATAGCATTATTACACCCCAATACTATTCATTAGATAAAACGATAAATTGTAGGTGAACGAAGGTTATGTGTGTTGTCAGATGAATTTTATGTGATTTACACATATGAAAAAATAGGGGTATTCCTGGCAGTATTTTCAAGATGGCGAATTTATGTGGTCAACTGCTGGTGGATTTAGGCTTTTCGGAGAAATCACTGGAAGTTTTTCAGCCTATGTTTCTTAAAACCATATAAGATAATGAGAAAACTCAATCTCTTTATTATTTCAGGGTGGGGGCGACCCCGGTTTAGTGGTTAACATCCATACCTCTCACGCCAAAGTCATGAGTTTGAATCTCACCCCCGGACAAGTTACGAAAATACCCAAAAGGAATTTGAGTGACTACGACGAGAGATAAATCAGCTCAGGGCTTAAAATCTCGATAATCAAGGAACTAAAAAAAAATTATTTCAGGGTGTGGAATTCACTTTTACAAAAGCTATTAACGTATTCAGCAGACGATTTCGCATCCAGTTTGGAAAACGTAATGTATGTTTTCTGGTGCTCATCGTTAAACGTAAACCATTCATCTTCAATCTTAATTTATGTAATTTCAATCTTAATTTATGTCTCATCTGAAGTCTACTATTTTTCGAACGCTAGCACCCAACTTGTGCGTTGAGGAGGAATCAACTGCTAGCGAGGTCTCCGCTAACCAGCGCTTAGAAATCCTCGACATCTGCGCTGTTCATGAAGGAACAACGTCCAATCCGAATCAAAAATCCCAAGCACAAGGGCCACATTTTAACGAATACTTTTTTGTAGTTAAAATATAGAGATCAGGATCATTTGACGACCATTACATGGCTTTCACAGCAATTGAAGCGCTTCCACAGGTTGAAATAATTCATATTGATACTCTTAGTAGCCCACCAATTGTGGTGCATTGAATAAGAGAATTCTTTTACTTTCGTTTCAAACCTAGTTTTAGTACATACGATTGAAGTTAGATTGTATACGAACAAAAGTTATATTACATAAATTGTTCAAAGCTTTACTTTCATTCTTATATCATTCAACTCATATAAAAACTATTCAACTATCACATGAAATTTATTATCGATATAAATAATTCTTATTGGAATGTCAAATGAATTTCAGTATGAAATATTAATCACTTTCATAGGCCTTTCACATAGAAGGCATGTGACTGCTCCAATGAATATAATATGAACTATCGCACGACTGTTTATGTGTTTTTCACATAGCAATTATGTGAAAACCTACATGGAAAATAACTATATGTGTTTTCAGATAAATTTTACATGATTTCTCGGTTCAGTGTATTATTGTCTTTCTAATTGCTAACAACCGGAATAATAATAAATTGCTGGTTTATGAATATTATAGGATAATTAACTGACCGTCCAATATTTAAAGAAATCGAGAGCAAAATTCTATGCTTTCAAGCCTTCTCCACGTAGATGCCATCTCTGTTGAAAGGTGAAAGTAGCTAGGACTGTAACGAAACCTAACTAAAATCGTTTACGTGAACATTCGATTTACCTGAATTATGACTGAGCATGAGGTGTAATGCAAGTTAATCTTACTAACGTCACGTATGTTCGAAGATTGTGTCAAATATCTTCTACGTGACATTTCACGTAATTAGAGTGAAGAACTTTCAGAGTGTGTGTCTCCCTCGGGAAGTTCAATTAAAAGAGATGCACTGAACAAAATTCACATCACCAACCACCAGAATTAATCGTTTCCATTTGTCTCCCATTCCAGCTACAGTCGAGACTTTGAGGACTTCGAGGTGGTTACATAAAGCACTCGCCTAGTCCGGCACTGCCCCATTGAATCGTACAGACAACTTACAATATAGAAAATGAAGCTAACGCTGAATAACATGACAAAGTTACAAACTTACAAACTAACGGAACAGAAAATAAAAGAAGAAAATGTGCGGATTTTTCCAAGCTAACGAGGCTGCTATAAGATTTGGATGGGCTGCTTCACTATGAAGAACAAAGTAACAGAAATGATATGCTATTACAATGTTGGTATTATTAAATTCGTATCGTGTATTCGATTAGGCGTATAAAGCAGAAAGTATTTATATAGACCCACAGATCAAATCGACCGAACTCCTGAATCGTAATAATTCGACCAGCTAGAGCTCCGCCTTAGACAGTGTTAGATTTGTTAGGCATTAGCGCTGCCTCCTTCAGCTCAGCCTCATCCGCTATCATTTTTTGAACTAGATCACCAAAGCTGAATCTCCCTTTCACCTAATCCTAAATTCAAACTCAAAATCACGCTTGAAAATTGATGCTTGACAATTTGATAACAATGAATCGATATTCAGTCACTTAACTTTTTCCCCCCACCCTTCATAGTTTACTTAGATAGGCGCGTGACCGTGATCGTGTAATCGATCACCCTAGGTTATAAGGGTATGTTACGGAACGGAGAAACAGAGAGTGCGAACTGTAAAACAATATATTACGTCTAGTCTTCTTTGAGTTGTGATAAAGTGATTCCAGTTTTTGTTTTGTTTTTAAGTTATCCGCTATTGTTTTCGCCATCACTGAGTGGGTTCTGTTTTGGATTTTGTCTACCTTTTAGGTTTGATGAGTTCAGGTAATCCGATACGTTATACGCTTTTTCATTCTGAAAATAAAATGTTCAATTCAAATGCTTTAGTTGCATATTCTGTAACCGCATCGTTAACAAATTTTAACCCTAGGATAATATGTTTAAGACTATACGTGTACGGATTCAAAGACAAAGGAAAACCAAATATGCGACGAAAATAGAGTATGTATGATAATTTTAGAAACTCGCTTCTGGTACAACTTAGATGTAGGAAATATCACATCCTTGCGCGCTGAAGGTCTTGGGACTATGCACTTTGGATGCTTTGGAGACTGTTGCGCCTCAACCTAGTCGACAAACGCGTCGGTTTTCCAATCCAGGTTTTATTCCCGATACAGTCGAATGTATTTTTGGGTGGAAAATTCGTTCGAGGCCGGGAGATCTATATCTTTCACGCCAATGTCACGAGCTCGAATCTCACCGCCGGACAAGCTTCGAAAATACCCAAAGAGGCGATTGAGTGACTAAGACGAGAGATGAACCAGCCCGAGGCTGAAAATCTCGATAATCATGAAACAAAACTTAACTTTATGAGATACAAAGAACAATCAAACCAACCGATCCATACCATATATTCAACTAGCAAAAAATCACAACATGTTGACCTTCGCGAATGAACCATCAATAATGCATAATAATATTAATAATATGCTGCCGTTTGCGTTAATTTTCTATTCGGACGAAACATTCATGGTCGTTATCCACATATTTTTCTTACCAGTCTTTTTGAAGACCCTCTTTACAATCGCCCAATAGCGTTCGATGGGCCGAAGCTGAGGCCAATTTAACGGATTGATGTATTTCTCAACGAAATCTGTACACTTTTCCGTGAGTCAATTGAGAGTTGTTTTGGTGTAATGCGCCGACGCTAAATCCGGCCAAAACAGTGGAGGGGTACTAATAGCGACTTCGTTTTTGATCCAGTTCCAAACTGTATCGGTTATCAAAATTGAGTTGGCTTGTTTTGTGTTATAAAGGGTGTCCACAGTTGAATTGCATCACTTTAAACTCGTCCTCGAAAACAAGTCTCTCAACTGATTGTCATGAAATATTCAGGGAATAAAATACAATGTATAATCTGGGTTTCGGTATTTTTATTTCACTGTATTTCTTTACCAAATCCAAAAGCCCGAACTTTCTTTTTAATACCACGCATAATATTTTGTACAACGCTTGAACCGACATTTTTTTCCGCTTTCAACCGTGACTTCAACATTTCCTGTTCTGTAGTGACAACTTTAGGATCTAGAAAATAAGAAGAATGATTAGTAATTTCCATTTAATTCCAACTACCTTTATTGCTTATCTTGACAGATACGCGTATTTCGTCTACAATGTGCAGACTTCTTCAGTGTCGTGTACTAATACTCGACTAACACTCTTTTCAACATAAAATGGCCACTTTCCACCACATGATCCACCGAATGTTGACCCTTCCCCTCAATAAAACCGGAAAAGCCAAAGAATTAGCATATATCTTCGAAACAGCTAGACTCAATGGTTACGAAAAGAGGACAATTCAAGCTATCATCCAAAAAAAGGAAAAACTTCTTCATAGGAAATCACAAACAACCCTTTCCGATTCACCTGAACCCCTGAAACGTGTGTCTGTCCCCTTCGATAAATATATTACACAAAAGCTAAAAACTCAACTTAGGGAATTTGGCTTGGACTTAGTTTTCTCTAGCAGGAACAACCAATTGGCATCGTCGCTAGGCTCCACCAAAGATTCAATAGATGTATTGGGCAGAGCAGGGGTATACAAAATTAAGTGTAAACACTGCAGCAAAATGTATGTAGGTCAAACAAAGAGAACCTTGGCAACAAGGTTCAAAGAGCATCTAGCGGAGGTGACTAAGGCTGTCAAACAGACTGACAAAGGAATTTCACATAACTTCAAATCGACAGTTGCAGAACACATCTTTACGGAAAATCACGACATAACGACGAATGACATCACAATCTTACGGACTACCTCTACACCCTGGAAATTAGACGTCGCAGAAAGCTTAGAAATTAACAAACAACAAAACACAAATCTACTAAACAAAGACCAAGGTAACGGGTACACATGGCTCTTTAACTTAATACCCAAACGACATCAAAACCAACGCAGTGGAACACCCGCTGCTACGGTATAATCAGGTTGGGTATAAAGAAAAGGCGAGGTAGATATCAAGCATGATATTTGTTTTGGACTCAGGATAGGTTAGGTACAAGAAATGTTAGCTGTAGGTACAAGTGTTTGTATTTAGAAAATAGGATAAATACGGCAGGTGGCGAAGGTTTTCTTTCAGTCGAGTATTAGTACACGACACTGAAGAAGTCTGCACATTGTAGACGAAATACGCGTATCTGTCAAGATAAGCAATAAAGGTAGTTGGAATTAAATGGAAATTACTAATCATTCTTCTTATTTTCTAGTTACAGCAATCCACCAGCCCACCCCCCCCCACCCCAAAATTTCGCTTTTTCTTTTTCCTTCTTCATCCCCCCACCTTTATTTTTTTCCCCCCGCCCCCCCGGCGGGGGGGGGGGGAAGAACCGCCCCCCCGCACCAAACCCCCCCCGCCCCCCCCCCCCCCCCAACACCCCCGGGGAGAAGAGAAAAGAGGGGCCCCCCCCCAAAAAAAGAAGAAATGTTGGTTTTTTGGGAAAAGGGAAACGGGGGTTTTTTCAGGCATTCATTCATGTATACTTGACCATTTACAGTTGAAGTTGCCACGAAAGGCTTGCTCCGTTTACCACACGAACAAATCCCCTGCCAAATCCAGGGGGTGCGACTCTATCTCAGATGCAGGATATTTTTTGTTATGCTTTTGAGGGATTCCATCCAGAATGTGCCGGAAATCCCAAAAATCATACCCGATCATCATTGATTTGGATGAAACTTGGCACATGAGTTCGGTACGTTGGAAAAAAAAATTCCACTGGTGTTAAGATAATTTGGGTTCAAGAGTAACTTTTGAGATGGGCGTATGTGTTTTTTCCAACATTTTACTTGAAAAATCGTAGTTCAAAAACCATTACATTTAGAGAAAAACTTTATATAAGGGAATTGTAGGGAACTAAAAAACCTTTCTTAAAAGAATATACACAGAAAAAAAATTTTTTTTTTCATCAAGAAAAATAAAAAATAATTACTAAAAATAAAATATCTAAAAAAACATATTTTTAATATTTTTTTAATTTGTTGTATGGAAATTTGAGGAAAAAAGACACGTTTTAAAAAAAAACTCTAGGATGGACGCTCTTATAATAAAAAAGTTTTTCAAATAGCGAACTTTGGTGTATATTTCAAATTTTGGTTATTCATTCTTATAAATAAATTTTGATGTTACAATATGGTTTTGGAGATCATTACAAACAATAATGATAATAATGATAAACCACGTAAACGCAACCGTTTTCAAGATATTTCTGATTTTCTTTCAATAAAATTTCAAAACCTCAAAAAATACGCCCTTTTCATAAATTACTCGTGATATTAAAACAACAATAGCTAACGATTGTTTCTCTTGTGTTTTTAGCCTTTTTAAAACACATGTATGTGCCTCTTACTTACTCTTAACAGCTCGTCGATTGAAAAAGCTTCACTTAAAGTTATAAGACAAAAATAATCAATTATGGTTGGATTTATATTTATATATACCATTTATTAGTCTCGGTCATTGATAATATTACATAAACATTATATAAACTATTGATTGCTTTTATATATATTATGAATCCTGCCTTCTTCGTCATTCGAAAACAGTTTTACAAAAACTTCGTTTTCTGAAATTGGAACGAATGAGTGGTACTTTTGTGTACCTGCAATCGTTTTAGTCTGTTGGTAAATTTCATTCCATTCTGCTACCCCCTGTTCATACTCTTCATGTGATACATAACAAAACGACATTTTTGTTAAACAATCATCACTTTTTTGGTTCGCCCATTCGAATAACTCTAATGCACTTTTTATAGGCTTGCATATCTTGCCATTCGTTTTAATGTACCACCAATTGCATCGCAAGGTGGATGTTGATGTTTTTACCGTGGGATGTTGCGAAAAAATGCCATTCAGCATCAATATTGTATTTCTTTTTAAACTTACAAAGGCTTGCAAAGTTCTTCCTATTTTTATATTGGGATGCTGCCCCGTCAGACATAAACGTAGCTTTCTTTACTTTAATTTTTGTTTGCAAAAAGCTTATTAGTTTTGAAATAAACACCTGCACCGCAATCGTATCATGTTTCAACACTTCTGAGATAACAATGAAACTGATATTTTTAAGTATTCCAGATTCCGTGTAATAAATGACAAAAGGGTGAATAGTGGCTTGCTCATTACTCCAATAACTACTTTGAACAGCATCTTGAAAAACAAATGAATAATTTTCAGAAAAATCACAAATTATTATTACTGCGCCGTCTTTAAGACAACTTTTATAATCTCTCAAGAAACTAGACTGCTGAGATTTGACACTAATTGTTCCAACTTTTCACAAAAATAAGCAATAAATTCATCAATTGGTTTAACAAGTGTCTCTAAACTACATCTATCAGTTGAAATCCATTGCTCAAAAGATATTTCAACTAAACCACGTTTTTCTAATTTGTCTGTTAAACTACTCTCAAAATCTGAAAAGCCTGGACATCGTTCGCATTCACGGAGGTAACATTTTTTAGTTCTAGTTCATGAGCTACATAATATTTCTTCAAAACACAATTTATAATCATTCTCGAATGAATATTTTCTAAGACCATGAAGCATCAAGTTAATGTTCTCATGAATGGTGCAAACACAAATGTTATGAGAACCTGTGCTGCCAAGTAATTTGCAATGCTTTGGTCTTAGTGCTGCAAAAGAGCTAAACCCAACAGCATTTTGATGCATCTCTTGAAATTTAATGAAAGCTTCTCTTAATGAACAAACTAAAAGGCGCTTTTGAATATGAACCCTCTTACCTTCACTCCTCACTGAAACGTAGTCGTTCATACCAGGGGTTGCTCGTGTAATCTCATCACTGTCGTAAAATTGCAAATTTTGGTTTTTTATTTCCGGGTTCAGACCGTGTCCCAGCTTTTCGTTAGGGGCAGCTAAAACACCTTCGTGCTTTGCAAGGAATTTAGCTTGTGATACGATGTACTTGTTTGTTATTCCAAATTCCGCCATTACTCTTTGATTTGTCCAAGATTGTGGTAAAACCGAAAGTATCCTTACTTGATCGTCCCTCGAAGTTTCTGGATCAGCATACCGGTCCTTTAGCTGCGCGATTATTTCGTCATATTCGGCTGCTTTCACTTTCAATTGTTCCAGGTCATCCTCCTCCGCTTGATCCCCAAATATGTGTGTCCGAATGCCGTTTGAAACATCTTTGAACTTTTTGCGGGCATAATTTACGTTCAGGAACTTTTTAGCCGATATTGGCGAAACGTTGATTCCAGCTACGCCCTTGTTAAATAGCTCAATATTATGGCGCCTTGAATAATCTTGCACACTGCTATCAGATGGCACTGACATTAATGATATTGCCGATGGCGTTTCCTCGAGACCATACAAGTCTACTTGCCGTGATGTAGATGGTTGTGGATCCATAATGTTAGTAATTGATGGTTTCTCACTAGGCTCCGAAATTGCAGCATGGGATTGTTCCGTTCTATTTAAATGCAAACGACAATTATCACAAATCATCAAAGAAGTGTCCAAATGTGTTTTGCCCATAAACTTGAGTTTTTTGACATTTTGTTCGGTTAATTTACGAAGGTTTTTTGAGCACCGTTTAGTGGGAAACGGCATACAACACTTCTTCATGTTAAACTCCATTTTCAGTTCACTCAGATAGATTTTACTGATGAATGCGACTATGTATGAGCATATATATTGGCTGTGGTACCTTTGGAAATGCAGGTATAAAACATCTCTGGTAGTTTACAGGCAGCGTACATTAGCTGTTTTTTTTATGAGAAGATATACCTGACATACGTTATAGCTGCTATTTGTCTACCTACCTTAAACAATATGTGTTACTTTCATCGCTACATCACCGAACTGTTCGGAGTGTAGTTTTCACACACTACACCCGACCTCTAACATCGGTGGAGTTTGGCAAAATAGTCAGCAGTTCGATTAATATGCTTCTTCTATATGACTCTCCGCATAATTTCATCATCCGTCCATTTCACACTTGTCGCCCCTGCGACATCTATCTCGCTGTTACTTTCATCGCTTTAGCAAATTCGCTCCCTTCATTCTCTGAGCGGCCCGACCGATACAGCCATAAAACAATTATAAATATATTGATTGCAATATTAAAACAATAGTGCTATTTATCTTGTTCTTTTCAAATGAGTCTTCTTATCATCCTGATATCAAAAGAAAAGAGGACATTAGAGTAATGTGAACGTTATAATATGAAGATCTTGGAAAATTTATCATTTCTGGTGGAAATCTCGATTAACTTAAGAAAAGAGCGAATTTTCTTATGTTTTTTCATTCTATTGAAATAAAATCCGAAAAATCTCGAAAACGGTTGCGTTCAGGTGATTTATCATAAAATCATTATTGTTTTTAATGATCTCCAAAATCATATTGTATAATTAATTTTCATTTATAATAATGAATAACCAAAATTTGAAATATGCACCAAAGTTCGCTCTTCGGAAAACTTTTTTATTATAAGAGCGTCCATCCTAGAGTTTTTTTCAAAACGTGTCTTTTTTTCTCAAATTTCCACAAAACAAATTTGAAAAATATTAAAAATATGTTTTTTTTTATATTTGATTTTTACTATTTATTTTCGATTTTTCTTTATGAAAAAAATTTTTTTTTTCAGTGTACATTTTTTTACAAAGCCTTTTTAGTTCTCTACAACTCCCCCATCTAAAGTTTTTCTCTAAATGTAATGGTTTTTGAACTACGATTTTTCAAGTAAAATGTTGGAAAAAAAACATACACCCATCTCAAAAGTTACTCTTGAATCCAAATAATCTTAACACCAGTGGATTTTTTTTTTCAACATACCGAAGACGTGTACCAAGTTTCATCAAAATCGAAGATAGTTGAGTTTGGTGACCGACCGATTTGGCGTGGAATCAGTCTTTTGTGCGATGTGCGCACGCTTTGTAGATAGAAAGAAGATTTTAAAGATTTTGATGAAGATTTTAAAGATTTGCTGCAAAAAGATGCAGCACGCTGCAAGTAGATGGATTAAGATTCACAAGCTGAAACAAGATTTTTCAAAGATTGATTCGCTAGCGTGAGATTTTTCGATAATCTTGAATCTGGATTTAGATGTGTCGCATCCCCAGGCCAAATCATGAATTTATTGGGGAACTTTGACACTTGCTGTTTCCTGAGAGAATCTGGAACATCGAACTTGTCTTTCGCAGTCACATACTGGTTGTCGGGAATTTGTTTGAAGTCCGCTTTTACGTGTGTTTCATCGTCCATGATGCAGCAGTGTGGTTTCGTCAACATTTGTGTGTACAGCTTACGCGCACGTGTTTTAGCTATCCTATTCTGTTTTTCATTGCGGTTTGGAGCTTTCTGAACTTTGAATGAACAGAGCCCGGTTCGTTTCTTGGCTTTCTGCACGAAACTTTTGGTCAAGTGCAGCTTTTTCGCGACATCCTGAACGGAACAGTTGGGTTTGCGTTTAAAGGCAGCAACCACTCGCTTGTGATCCTTCACACAGTACGGAACACTGTTTCTACCACTCACCTTTTTACGATCGACAGTTAAACATTCCCCGAAACATTTTATGACATTAGACACTGTAGACTGGTGAATTTTCAACATCTTTCCGATGGCTCGGTGCGAAAGAAGTGGGTTGTCGAGGTGCGTTTGCAAAATGTTCTCGCGCACTTGCTATTCCTTCGACTCCATTTTTGAAACTACGACACATTTCACAATGAAACTCACGCAGTGTACACAATACACGCTGAGGTAATTTCACCAAAAATTTCGTCGAAATCAACCCAAAGGGCCATATGTTACAGCTTAATGAAAGTGATGCAATTTAACTGTGGACACCCTTTACATCAGTGTGTATGGTTGTATTTGTAACTCGTATCGGATTGAGGTTTGCACCGACAATAAGCTCGGGTGTCGCAGGTTGGAACTAGTTCCAACCTAGGTTCAAAAACGAATTCGATATAAGCTTCTGATATAAACGCGCAACCTCTTCTGCAGACACTCAGATCGATAGATTTCCGCATTGATTGTTCCTGTAGTGTAAACAATTGGGTGACTTCATACCGCAGGAACATATTGCTTGCCATACCAGCACTTTTCGACCAAACTTTTCCACTTGAGTCGACATGTCTGCATCGCTTACGTCCTCCCCTACGACGGCAATGTAATATTGTGAACCTGGAAGGGTTTTTGAGTCCTCTTTGACATAGGTCTCATCGTCCATAAAAACACATGCATCCGGTCGCTGCAAAACGTTGCTTCTGTTCTGCGCTTTGTTTTGCGATTTTCTGCTCCTTGTAGGTCTTCAGTTTGTTCCGTTTCTTAATACATTGATTCATTCCGACGCTGGTTCCCGCTTTATTGGCCAAATCACGTATCGACATTGATTTGTCCTGGAGAGTGTGAGCTGTTTAGTGGAATACCTGTAAATACACCCTTAAAAATTATGAATTTTACACGCGACGTAATTCATGTTTGTAAAATGTCGGGGAACGTATAGCAAGATTTCGTGTAAAATTATGTCTCCTGAAACTGACACATACGTAATTCGACGAAAGATATGTTAGATTGAATTTATTTTCTCATCTTTTTCAACTCATTCTTATGTGCTAAAGGATGCTTGCATGTGTCGGTCTCAGGGCACAGAAATTTACATGACATTTTGGTAGTGTGTAGAAAAAGAGAAGAATGATTAGTAATTTCCATTTAATTCCAACTAGTTGTTCTTCCGAATTAGAGCTACCACCTTCTGATCCAGTTCATAAAAAGAACAGTGTTCCCCAAACTTGGTTATGATGGATTACACTCTTAGAAAATATCATGTAAATTTAAATCTTCTTGGATGCACATTAAAGGAGCGACCCGTAACACAGAAATATGCGTCAGTTCTTAAATTTACAAGACCAGAAAAACTCAAAATGATAGCTCACATGACACGACGTAAAAATAAGTTAAAGAACACACAATGATATTTTCCAAATGCCTCTACTAATAATGCAAAAACGAATCCTTCATGATGCCTGTTTCGATATCAAGGATCTGATTCTAGTTACCATCAGAAATATTCAAGAATGTTCGATGTTCGGTAATCGAATTTCATAAACAAAAAAATCTTCTAAGCCATGCATTGTAGTGGTAAAAATAAGCATAATCTTATCTTGAACACTGGCGAAAAAAATCTTAAAAAGTTCATTCAAAAACCTTATGAAATTTAGCCACAAGGAATCGGTTTGAATTTCATACTTTTACCTTATGAAATGCGATATTTTTTTTTGTCTTCATTACCAGCTTTGTTTAAGATATGATAATTATATGAGATACATTAAACAGCCTTATGAAACACAATATTGTTGATTATATAACTGAACGTGTGCGTTATGCATTTTAAAATTGAATTTTTGATACAATTTACACTTCTATTTTCATATTGCTGAACGCTATAAGTATAAGAACTCTGTGTTTTACGCTGCGTATTTATTTTGCAAGTCTGTAACTTTAATTTGCAAGCGTTTACATTAACGCGCAATGAAATTCAATCTGATAAACATAGTATTTAACATGTAGTACTTGTTTTAAAATCCATCACGGAAGAGAACAAATTTCAACTTCTACCTTGTCGTGGCGCGTAAAAGCGTCTGCGTACAAAATAAGTTTGACGTTTTTATGTAACCAAAGATAACGATCATGTAAATTTCAGGCTTTCAAATCGCAGTATTCAGTCAACTGGATATTTTTCAACGCATTACGGACTTATAGCTAATCCGTTTTTGAACCTAGGTTGGAATCAGTTTCATCCTGCGATACCCGAAATAATTGTCAGTGCAAACCTCAACCCGATACGAGCTACAAATAAAGACAAACACACAGACAAGCAAACAACCCACCACACGCCCAACCCACTTATCCCCCCCCCGTAAAACAAAACAAAAAAAAACTTATTTTGTTTTTGAACAAAAAAAAAATATAAAAAAGTTGTTAAAAAAAAAACCCCCAATAGTTTTTTATTTTGAAAAATTTATTTTTTTTTGGATTTAAATATAAAACAACAAAACAAAAAAAAACAAAAAAAACAAAAATAAAATTTATATTTGTGTTTTTTTAAATATAAATATAACAAAAAAAAAAAAACACCAAATAAATATTATATTTTTTTAAAACAAAACCACAACAACAACAAATATATACACATAGAGCACACACCCCCACCCACAATATAAAAAAATATATTTTCATCCCATATCTCTTTCCATGTTGAAGTGACGTGAAAATCATGTAGGGTAGGGGGATGTAATGTTAGCCTAGCTCCTTCATTCGGCCTATGTACCAAATATGTCATTAATTCAGCGATAATCAACAAAATTATGTTGCTATCATGATGACCGATTTAATTCGAAGCATTTCGGACATTATTAATCAATTTACTGTTTGTCACTTCCGTGTAATTTAAGATTTTCGTAACTTTTTAGACATCATGATTTCACTGGTTAAGCTGAACAAATCAACTCCTGATCTTCGAATGATCTAAATTTGGCTAAATTGAAGCAACAAACCAAATAATGCAACCAAGATGTACAGAAAATAGTCACACGGTACAAACTAACTGTCCACATAGATAAAATAACAATGATTTTACAAGAAAATCGTAGACCCAATGTTAAGGACATATTTTTTTCTTTGTTCCCAACTATGGCCTGTTGTCTGGATAACTTAGTAAAAATGTTGTTATTGATACAATTTTCAGTAAAAATGTATAAGTTTCGGTTGAATATTTTCCAAATGGCTCATATAAAGAAAACCCAAAGGAACAAAACCTGTGCAGAGTGAATTATTATGTTTTCACTATCGAACCGACAATATATCATATGTGAAAATCTTTTAAGTGTTTCAAAGCAGTTTAAGTTAAGTTGGTTTTGTAAAATTTTATGTTGGATATAGCGAATACAGCTGGCAATGCCTTAAAACATAATATCTTGAATAAAAACCATACAAAGACTGCATTTAATAAAAAATCGATCGAATGGGACGAAGTTGCATCCATGAATAGGCCCAATTCGATGCTTATAGACCGATATTACATCCATATCCCTCGAAAGTTTCTGACTTTATAAAAAGAGTTGTGTAACTTTTCGTGATACATATAACCAAACATCTTATTTAACGTATCTAAGCAAGTGTATAGCAAGCTAAATATCGCTTATAGCTTAAATTTTGTATGAGTAATAATAAAAAATGTAATCGATCGTTGCATATTAGGCTGAGTCAAGGGACACATACCCTACTAAAAATTTTTTTTTTTTACCACCATTAGCTGTAAGTAAATTACTTAATTTAGATAAGAAGAAACTTATTTTCCCCCAATATTTACGTTTATTTAAATAAATTAAATTAAAAAAAACAAAATAATTTTACCTTAACTCCACTTTTATTAACAGACCTTCCTAAATTTTACCTGGGTTTGGAACAAAAAAAAAATTAAAAATAAAAAAACAAAAAAGGTTTTTCCCTTTTTTTTTAACAAAAATTTATACAACATTCACCCCCCACACTCAAATTTAACAAAAAATCCCCCAAGAAACCCCAAAAACATTTCCTTTAACAAAAAAAAAAAAAGTTTGTTGTAAAAAAGTCATGAGGATAAAATACCAAACATGTCTGGTCTTGAAAAAGTTTTCAGGATGTTTTTCCACACATATTCGGTTCAAACATGGTACCAGAACAGCGAACACATTTTTGATCTATTTTTGTTCGATCAACTTAAATTTTACTTCTTGAAAACATCGGTGACTGTTTGTCATCTTACCACTACGAACTATTTTTACTCATTTTTGAGTATCCATACTTTTGACTGATTTGAGTCAAACGTACTTAATTTTGGATTGTTTGGAAATAGCGTGTATGCTAGATGTTTGTAAATATGTTGATAGGTGCATTCAAGATGAATTTTAAACATGTTTTTAACATCCCCATGCAATAGTGAAATCATTCCGAATAGATTGTGAATCCAATACAGTGACGGCTGAAAATATGTTTATTTGAAATACTGGAATAAAATAAAACACTAACTATATGTAAGATTGTGATGCCACTCACTGATTCAAATAGAAGCCAAATTAGGCATAGGGGTTTATTCAAATGTAGCATAAAGCAACAGTTTGGGAGAATGTTTAGTATTTTTTTATTAATTGTTACGTTTAATTTGTGGGGGAGTCTTTTGAGATTTAGCTACGCACAACATAATAGAAAAATTGTATTTGTATTTTCATTCATACTGACATTTCTCTGTTCAATTTCACAACAAAAAACACATGAAATTAAAAACGAACATTTGAAAATCAAATGTGTTACTAATGTTTTTACCCGTACTGTAGACTTGTACTGTAGGACTGTAGACTTGGTAAATCGCCATGTTGGTTTTTGTGAATTCCATAAAGAAATCTCACTAAAATTCAATAATTTATTCGGGGTACCTTCTGCGTTTTTTAATCCAATCGATGGCGCATGAAATTAGGGAAGGTAAAACGTAAAGTTGCACTGCTAACCTTGAGCCGCATATACAATTTTGATACAACTTCCATGCGCATAGCAGTTTTTATTTCTCATTTGAAAAAGTAATAAACAATCATCTTTAACGCGTAAAATACCATTATCTACGATATCGTTTCGCCATTAAAAAATCTTGTTTATTTTTTTTTTTACTTTGTTCATACCGTGCTTGCTTTGACAAAACATATCATTATGTTATAAGCATGCTGTTCGAAGCATCCATAGAACATAATATTTGTCTTATGGATGTTCTACAAAACATCTGGTATGACCTAAAAGATGTTCAAAAATGTCACTTTTATTGCGCTTTTTCGGTTATATGCGTGTATGAAATTAAGTTATTGACGTTAGAAAAAAAACATGAGCTTGGTCTATAACGTGTATTACTAACATGAATATGACAAGTGGTGTTACTTGGGGTTTTTTTTTTTTAAAATTGTAAACCCGGGCCGCGGGGTGTGGATTTGTTTCCCCTTTTCCACAAAAACGCAAAAAAAATTTCCGTGTGACATGAGGTTCCAGCCCACCTGATTTGTATGGCGGATCACGTTAAACAGGGTGCCTGTTGTCCTTTCACAAGGGGCTCGGTTTGCTCTGTTTGCTTAAGCGCCAAGCAAAACTGTTCTTCGGAAATCGTTAAAAGATCGAAATCACCCAGGTAACCAATAAGCAGTTCCAAAGCGTCTTTTCGGCAATTAAATCACCTTGAATGCAACATAAATGCCGCTTTTGGCCCAATATACGGCTGCATTACTGCAATGATATGATAATGCTTAATCAATGCTATTTTGCATTCAAAATGCTTATTTCAGGTCACGAGCATTTAAATAGCATTTGAAATCCAACTTTACAACAGACAGCATTCAAGGTGCTGATATAATGCTAATATTATGCTTGTAGCATCTGAAATGCAGATTTAGGGTTGATTTACTGTATATGAAAATGCTTATTGGTTACCCAAGTAACCATGAAGCTGTATATAGATACATCAATTTTGCATTATATTACGATATATGTTTATGCTATGAAGCAGTTAAATTGCATGTGCCATGAAAGTAGAATTAAAGTCGAAAAGGGCACCACTCCTGTCAAATCAAAGCTAGCGCACATGCTTTATTGAAACCCTAAAAAATGTATATTTTGGGCATAGTTACTTTTTCAGCAGTTGAATTACTGCGTCTACTGAAATGTTTCATTGCATTTTTGAAAGCATATATATTGGGATATTTTGAAGAAAAAAAAACATCGAAAATGTTTGAAATTTCCAATTGAGTTTAAGATCTTTTCATTCACTAATTGTTATATTTGTATTCTCCGAACGTGGAGTAACGATTATGATGTAGAAGGAGATGTTTCGCTCATCGCCATGAGGCACCAAGAGTAGACAGTCATGTTTGCTAGAATGAAAGATATGAAGAAAAAGTGTTGAAAGTTCCGTTAGTGTACGGTAGGTTGAAAATGGAATAGAAGTATTGAAAGTTGAGCGAAAGGGCATGGGTAAAGTAGTACTCGAACCAAGGACGTTATCATTGCCAAACATCCCACTGCGGGGTAGGTTGAGGCACAGATACATCTGCCACCTCCCATGTACGCATCAAAACAGAGTGTGTACAAACTACCACTAGAAACTATCACAAGCGATCAGTGGTACATGAGCGAGTTCCATCACGTTATTATTGCCAGTTGAGGTGGCAGATGTATCTGTGCCTGAACCATATATTGTACCTTTTTCCACTGTTGTCGAGTGGCTTCAGGTTTCGAAACGTCATTCAACGATGGTTCTGCTCCGCCGGCGCATCCAATCAAAAAGTGGTTTGGGGTAAGTGGTTCGTCATCGGTTGCGTCTAATGATATGGCAGTGAGAGGCCGGCTATTTATAATACCTTCGATTGTACTCAGCAAAGCTCTGTGTGCGCTTTCTGACACGGTGTCGCTTGATAAAAGACTTTTAACTTCCTTCACCAGTCTTTCCCACGCAATGAGGTCTATACAGGTGGAGAAGAAGTGGCTAGGTTGTATTAGTGTAATGCAAAATTCTGTCATTGTTTTCGTGAGATGATGCACAGCCTTATTTTTCTAAACATGCGTGACGTAGATCTCCAAAACAACAATTCACAACTGCAGCAAACCACCAGGTGAAATTTTTTTTTACAATAATTGATATATTTTTTTAAAGCCCCGCAAAAAAACCCCTTCCTCCCCAAAAAAAAGAAAAAAATCTTCTTTTAATATTATCCTTTTTTTGAAATTTTACGTCACCACCCCATATCATGGATTGTTAACAATTTTTTCAATAATAATACCACCAACAACCACCTCCCCCCCCCCCACCTTATACCATTTTATTCCCTTCAACCCAAACTACCCCCAAATTTAGAGAGGTCATTACCTAACCCCCCCGAAGTAAGAACCATTACCCCTTAAAAAAAATTTGACCCGGCCTCTTCTATTTTGTACGGAATTTAAACATAGTAAAAATGCATCTGCGCTTAGATCATGGGCTAGGTCCAAATACACGGCCCGTGTAGTCATGCTCGTAAACAATGCTCCCCATCTCTTTTCAGTGCGTCTTCCAATAGACACGTTATAGGGTCCGAAGTAATCTACCCCGGTATGAGTAAAGGGTTTTAAGTACGGTTGTAGCCGGCATTCTGGCAGCGGTGCCATTTTCTGGTATGTTTATTTTAGCATTTTCATTTTTACAATACTGGCATTTGTTTTTAATTCTTTTCATCCCGGACTGTGATTTTTTTGTTATATTGCAGCCACTGCCGCCTTTGCTTTTTGATGCTTGAATTCTTCGTGTTTATTTTTCAGTATAAGATCCGATACAACATGTTTAGCTGGCAGAATATATGGGTACCTGGCAGAGTAAGGTACACATTCTGCGTTTTTGTATCTTTTTTCTTTTTTCACGTCACACTAATATTAGAAAAAAGTGATAGAAGCAAAAAAGAATAATGAATTGATTGCTTTTTGCCTAAATCCAAAATCCCATTATCAAATGGATTGCCACTTGGCTTTTTGCTTTATCAGTATTTTTTCTCCCCCCTTCCCCTCCCCCGATAAACCAAACACATCCAGCGGTTTTTTACCCTTTTTTTTTTCCCTCTTTAAAAATTTTGGGGTCCACACCCCGCACGTTTTAACCGTTTCCAATCCGAACACCCTTGGAAATTATCTCTTTTTCGTTTCTGAAAAACCAGGAATAAACCACCTATTTTTAGATTTTTCTTGCTAAACATGTCGTAGAGACAGCGATATCCGAACTTTTTTATCGGATACAACCCACCCCCCGACGCGAGCCACAAAAAAAAACACACACACCCCCACACACAACACAACACACCCCCACAAAATTATAACACCAGGACTATAAAAAAAAAA
The DNA here is from genome assembly GCA_024533555.2 of Aedes koreicus. Lineage (NCBI taxonomy): Eukaryota > Metazoa > Arthropoda > Insecta > Diptera > Culicidae > Aedes > Aedes koreicus. The sequence continues at coordinate 12,169 of JAHHFK020002451.1, read as the reverse complement.
AAAAAAAAAAAAAAATAAGAAAAAAAAAATTCCTTGTTGGAAAAAAAATTTGTTATGATATAATAGGTCATATGAATAAAGTGAGTAAAAGCTTTTACTTTGCTCAAATGCGTACGTCAAACCATTTACTTGAGCATTTACTCACGTCGATATGACAAAAGCAAGAATTTGAGTATTTACTTTTCGAACATCCAAATCCATATGAATAAAAAGAATAATCTGAGTAAATGCTCACAAAATTTTGAGTCACCTGTACAGCATACTCAGCTGAAATCAAACTAAAAGAATCGTGTGTTGCGTGGAAGGAACAACATAAAATGTACGTGGGCGGTTTATAAATTTATCATTTCCAATGGTAGTTGACGTAAACAGTGTTTATCGAAGCTTTGATCGTTCAGTGAAAGTTTATAAAACATGACGAGAAAGAGACGATAATAACTTCAAGCAACTCTACCGGTTTTTTTTTTCGAGAAAATGTGATTGCACAAACATTTTTAGAAGATGATTCTGAAACCCGAGGAGGAGCATTATCATATAAACAAATGATAAAGTGTTTTTGGTGATCCCGAAATCCAAGTAACAAATAAATATTTTTGTGGAAACGATGTATTTGCATTGTTTGATTTACACCACAATAATCACCAAATTATTAAATTCTCATCACAACAGAAAATCCAATTTGAAAAATATTCCTACAACTTACTAAGTTCCTAGCGATTCTACTAACACAACGCCTCCCATCAACTGGAAAAACATTCTTTCCAATTCGTTCAGAACAATTTTTCGGTTTTCAGTCTGCTTCTAGTCCGACTTTACATTGACTTTTTGCCTCATGTTGTTTATTTTCTTCGTCACTTGCTGAACGGACATGTCTTTTTCTGCTTCGCTGACGGCGTTTGAGATTTTCCCAGCAGAGCTTTTCCAAAGGATGCCAGAATATCCACAAACTTCGCACCATCAGCAGTTTTTTTGCCGGTAGTTTTGCTGCCTGTTAGATTCTGATTTCCATTTTCACTATCCTCACATTAAAAGAAAGAAAATAAGATATAATTAGCCCATTTGTAATATTGGTAAATAGAATAGACTTACTGTGATTCAGTTCATCCTCCAGATACTCCTCGTTGAAGGAATCGTCAGACATCTTCCCGTATTGATATTTCAGACATTTTTTTGTGTGTACCAACAATGCTTTTTTCTTCTCTGAGAAAAATTTCATCGTTGTACCGACAATTAAATCATGGTCAGGATGACTATCGCATATAATGGTTACAATAACCCTGAAAATGGTCGAATTCATCACGTTCATGGCATTTTTGACTACGATCATGGTAACAAGGACTATTCCGACATTATGGCAAATGTCGGATCAACTATTTTTAATGGTCGTTTTGACCATGATCATAGTCGGTTCAAAATCACTATACTGCAATAGTTATCATAACCCCCAATAATGGTAAAATTGACTATCAAATTCTTCTCTGTGTACCTAAGAAAAACAAGAAATTTTTTTTTTGACAGAGCAAATGCTAAGTTCGAAATTCGAACTTACTCCGAGTAAAGTACAACTTTATTCATACGAATTTGAGCAAATGCTCAAACAGTTTACTTTACTCAAACTGGTTAGCTTGTGAGTAATTACTCGTTTTTATTCATATGGCCTAATGCTTATGGTTGCTTGGGACGGGATTGTTTCGAGTTTTTAAGTTTATTGATTCTCATAAGCCAGAGGTAGTGGCACACACTTCTGGACTTTTCAAGTGGTTAAAAGATGAGTTCAGTGGTTTGGATAAAGAGGACTCACCTTGTCTCATCAAGGCGGATAATCAATAAGGAACCATGTAACCCTGATGTGATAATTGAGAACAGTAAAATCACTATGGAGGTAGACTGTGGGTCTTCTGAAAGTGTAATTTCTGAGCAGTTTTACGGTTTTACTTCAAATATTTAAAAAAATGCCGAATAGTGGTTAGTAGTACGAGGTTGTTTGTTATCGACGGAAATAAGCTGAAGGTTACAGCGCAGGTGGAAGAAGTAAACGAACAACTGTATATGGTGGTGCTGCAATGCGATAAGGACTTTATTCCACTTATGGGCTGTTCATGGTTGGATTTGTTCTACGTTGGATGGAGAAACACCTTCTCCTGCTCATCAGAGCCTAAGCAACGAGTTAATACGCTGATTGAAGTCAAGACAGTGGTTGAAGTTAAGAGTAAGTTTCCCACTCTTTTAGATAATTTTAACGTAGGACTACGTTTCTCTTTTCTATACCGGGTGTCATTTCAATTTTTTGAAAAATGAGAGCGTTACGCAAAACTGAAAGGTTTTTGAACGCTAATAACTTTCTTTTGACTGAACAGAATGACCTCATTTATACACCATCTGATCAGAAAAACTTACAAAGGTTTTTGATTAGATTTTCAATTAAGTGCTATTAGTATAAAGATATGAGAGTATATTTTTTACTTAAAAATGACCTACTTTTGCTCCCATACAAAATTGCATATGAACAGGTTGAAAGTATTATTTTCCCTTTCCGGGTCCTCAAAAATGGGTGACAAATGGTTCAAATTGTCTTCTTATTTTTATTTCGTTAGGTTTCATTCCATGTTTAATACAGCCATAGCTCCCCCTCTCAGCTACAAATTTATTTTGCTTTGTTGTCGATATCTGGTTTTATAACTAAAGTCCGTCCTCTCTTATGAAATTTGCTTCGTACTGCATTCTCGTGCCTGTCTTCTTTGTAGGAAATGCTATCAACACCAGTATAATGCACACGATTCCAACCAAAATGATTTCACTGGAATATTCAAGTTCGATTGAGCGGCACGTACGGTTGTGTTTTTCGCTCTCTTGTTACGAAGATTTTTTTTCTATCTCATCCGTTTTCTCGCGATTGCGCGTCTGGCTTGCAAATTATCACCGGCGCTTGCTCATCTACAAGCCATAAAGGAAACGCTGCAAAGGTTTGAAAGTTTCCCCGCTCGACCTATTGCCGTGGCAATGGGTCGTAAAAATCGATAATCCGCGTGAGTGGCATCCGCTTCCGAAGCCATACCGGAGCCGGGCATTTTACAGCGGAAAACGATGTTTGTGACTACTAGATTACTAGAATCATCCCAACTACGTCCGCCATTCACAGCGACGAGGAGTTTAATTAACTACTATGCTGTATTGAATACACAACATGATGGTGTCCTGCTGGGAAAATAAGCTGAAAATATAAAATAATTTCTAACGCGTAGATAATTTCTAACAACCGTGCTTTTCAGGACGACCAATTCAATTTTACAATAAAAGATTTTGTTTTTAAGTGAAATGTTCGTGATTTATCCTAAACAACCATTGCATGTTATCAAAAATAAATGCCATAAGTCGAGAGTGGTAAATTCTACAAAGATTTTTCACTAAAACCCAAACTGACAACCTTAAGCAATGGCTCAGTATGTAGAAGATTTCATAAGAAGGGACACACCAACGCTGTCCTACGTTAACCTTGCAGTTATATCAAACAAAAAAAAATGTTATAAACACCCCCCCGCCCACCCACCCCCCACCCCCCCCCAATTTCTCCCTTTTTTTTTTTGTTTTTTTTTTTTAACAAAAATTTGAGAGTGTGTTCGTGTGAGTTTATTATTAGGGGTGTATTATTAAGCTTGGGACCGATGTGGTAGTACTGACTGAGCCAAGAAAAAAATCGTATTTGTTCGGGACCTACTGGTCTTAGAGTTAGTCTATGGTTATATCAACAATCAATGTGAAACTAGCGATTTGAAATTGGTTCACTGTTGTAGAACCCCTAGGTCCGAAGTATACCTTGCAGTCTGCACCTTGCAATAATTCTTGTGCTTTTCGGTACCTTCCGGTACTAGTAACTTGGTTGTTGTTTTGATTCACTAGGTTATTTTGACACAACATTTGAGAATGTGTTGGTGTGAGCTACGTTATAAGGGGCGAATCATTGAGCTTGGGACCGAGCTTGGGACCGATGTTCTAGTACTGACTGAGCCAAGAAAAATATCGTATTTGTTCGGGACCTACTGGTCATAGAGTTAGTCTATGGTTATATCCCTGATATAACCCACCTCTAATTTTTTTTTTCTAATTGTTGTTTTCCACACCTATTCTCGAAAAGGCTTATGAACTGCCAGTGGGATTGAACATTTAGAGTCTTTGGAGAAAGATGGTATCATAACGCCAGTTGTGGCCAGCGAGTGGGCTTCACCGGTGGTAGTGTCATAAAACGGGATCAAAACATTGACAAATATGACAAAGTTTCTATCAAGAAACTTATTAATCCAAATACCTATCCTTACAGGGTTCCACAAGGAGCTTCAAGCAGTGCCGCAATCTCTCAAAGGATCATGGACCAAGTTTCACTGGGTTTGAAAAACATCTATTGTTACCTACAGTGCTGGACAAAATAAATCATACAGCATATATATATTTTTTTATTTCCTTCGATATCTCAGCTGATTTAAACAGGGGGTACGACTCTATCTCAGATGCAGATTTTTTTGTTATGCTTTTGTGCGATGTGCGCACGCTTAGTAGATAGAAAGAAGATTTTAAAGATTTTGATGAAGATTTTAAAGATTTACTGCAAAAAGATGCAGCACGATGCAAGTAGATGGATTAATATTTACATACTGAAACAAGATTTTTCAAAGATTGATTCGCTAGCGTGGGATTTTTCGATCATCTTGAATCTGGATTTAGATGTGTCGCACCCCCAGGATTTAAATGGTATTGTTCTTCTGGGCATTGAAAGTATTTTCATACGTAAGAATTCTGCCGGCATGAAAAATGACTTGACTTGCTCAATATTAAATAATTTATGGCTAAGGCGGTATTTCAAAATGGACAAAATAAGTCATACACATGAATTGTTTATTAAACGGTTATGCCTTTGGCTGTATTCTTCAACTTTCAATACTAAATGTGACCCCTTTTGTCTTCAACACTGCTTCCAGTCGACGCGGCATACTTTCGACTAAAGGGTGTTCCGATCAAAATTTGGTCAAACAGTAAAGTGTGTGAGTCGATCAAAGTTTTTATTAATAAGTCAAATTCTTTTTCTTTTTCAAATTCAGTTAATACAGAATACAGGAAAAATATTCAGCTAAGCTTCATTTTTACCGAATGCGAATTGCCGGGTCTTTCGTTTATTACCTGCCATATGATTTTGTACAGTCTCCTTGTCCACTTTATTCGCCGCAGAACGCCAGTTTGCCTTGAAGTGTTTCTCGCTCACAACAGCTTTTTGAGTCTTCTTAAGGTTCCGCTTGACGATGGCCCAGGGTTCTTGTCCTTGGGCACCACTTGAACGTTGTTAGCAGCATACCACTCCATGGCCTTTTTTGCGTAATGGCATGATGCCAAATCCGGTCAAAATAGAACAGAACAATTGTATCGCTTCAGGAAAGGCAGTAGACGTTTTTGTAGGCACTCGCTCAGATAAATTTCCTGGTTGACGGTTCCGGTCGCAATGTAAACGTTGCTCTTCAAGCCACAGGTACAGATGGCCTGCCACACCAGATATTTCTTCGCGAACTTTGACAGTTTAATGTGCTTGAAAATATCTGCCACCTTTCCCCGTTCGATTGCCGTATAAAATTCCTGTCCAGGAAGCTGTTTAAAGTCTGCCTTGAGGTAAGTTTCATCGTCCTGTACCACGAAATCAAACTTCGTCAGCATCGTCGTGTACAACTTTCGCGATCGTGCTTTGGCCGACGTGTTTTGTTTATCGTCGCGATTTGGAGTCACCACTTTATTGTAAGTCGACAGTCCAGCTCGTTTTTTAGCTCTATCCACGGTTGAAGGCGCCACTCCCAGCTTCTTTGCGACATCTCGGACGGAGAGGTTGGGGTTCCGCTCGAAACAGCGGGCAACTCTTTTTGTCGTCTCTCCGGCTTTCGATTTCCCCCCGATCCAGCTTTCCTGGCTGACGACAAACGTTCACCGGACACTTTTAATACGTTGGTAACAGTTGATTTAGCCGCATTCAACAATTTCGCCAACTTGGCGTGAGAGTAGTTTGGATTTTCGCCATGCATTTTGATTCAGTTTGACTTGAAGAACGCAGTAATTTTCTTCGCGGTGTGCTGTTGAAAAATGTAGGTGCTTTCCAGGCCAGTTTTCAAAACAGACACCTCCAGAGCAAGTCGATGTATATATCGGCAGTAGTGATCTCTTTGATATGTGCTTTACCAGAAGCTCTCCAAGCTCTCGAGAGCCGTGTTGGTCCGAATAGCACAAACTTATTCTCGTTTGTCCATTAAAACCCGTTTCCAGAAGTCTACCGACATACCAGCGTATTTTTTTGGTAAACTCCAGCCGCTTCTTCCGGTTCCGTTTGCTAATTAAAGGTCACTTGGACGCCAAACAGCTCTTTAATCCACTGTCGTTGAGCAGTCGACGAACAGTACGTCGCTTAGCACTTAGATTTAGCGATTCAGCAATCTCTCTGAAAATTTGGGATTTTGCTTAGCCAATTGAACAATCCTGATATCCTCACGGTGTGTTGTCGAACAATGACCATCCTTGCGCGGATAAGTTTTTCACTATTCCTTGGCATTCATGCTTCCTTCATATGTGTTGCACAGACCCAAGTGAAACTGAGTACTTTTTAGAAATAATCCGGAAAGAAAGGCCGTTTTTAACGATCGCGAATCACCAATTTTCTGACATGTACCCCAGCTTAGAAAAATGGGGGAGTTTGCTCTTTAAATCTTCCAGCCCGCTTCCTAGCATCTCGCTATGAAGTAGCTGGTGGTCACTCACCAACCGATTACCTGTCGATCTGCCAATTTTGGTAAATCGACTGCTTAGAATTATCTCAAATTGTAATATTCCGCCCAAAATATTGCGAGTAGTTGAACGGGTTGGAGATAAGGAAAGCATTGGGTGTATGACCAAGTCTCCCCCGGTTGGTACCGAATCAATGAGCGTAGGAATCAATAGAATCAATATCAGTTACTAGTGCTATGTGCTACCAATCGGAGGGGCACTTTTTTTCAATTCTGTGGGGCGGCCCAACTTTTCTTATCTCTATTTGCAGGATATCCACAGAAAAGTGGGTATGCCGCCGCCCAGAAAAATATTACCTACTCAGGCAGAAAAAGCGATTACCAACTAAAGACACACGAAGCACCCGAGGTATAACAACTTTTTCTCGTTCTTTTTTTTATATTGGTATATATTTTTTAATTTTTTTTTTTCAGCAGTTAAGGGTTAAGGGTTAAAAGGAATGCATGAAAAAGAAATTAATGATGGCCAATACAGGGCACCTTCTACGTTTTCATTTGTTTTTTTAGAATAGACAATAAATAAGATGGATTTCCTGGAGAGTGTGAGCTTTTTTAATGGAATACCTGTTCCTAGAAAGATTAGTAATTTCCATTTTTTTCAACTACCTTTACTGCTTATCTTGACAGATACGCGTATTTCGTCTACAATGTGCAGACTTCTCCAGTGTCGTGTACTAATACTCAGTCAGTCAAGTATAACTAATCCAGTATTAATAGTATTACTAATTACTAATCTTTCTTCTCATTTTCTAGTTAAGATGGATTTATGGAATGTTACTAAAAACTCAAAATCCAAACGGTATAAATGCGGACATGTTAATCGGTCCCATTCTCAAAAGTTTATAATATTTTAAAGAATTCGGTATGGAGTTTTCATATAACATAGGGAAACTGCCCCCATATTAATCTTATTGTTCCTATATTCATCCTACGATGAATCAAACAATTGGGCAGTTGAAGGATCGGTTTCGTTTTCTAATAATGTTTGCTTACGTTAAATAACTACAACAAACATTACTAACTAATCCTGTGACGTGTATATCGTTTTATTTAATGTAGGATGAATTGCAAAGTGATGAGATTAATATAGGTACATCTTCCCTATTATGGCCAATTGTGTGCAATACCAATTACTACAGACTAGCCGTTTTACACACGGGTTTTCTCAAAACTGTTTAGTTAATAGTACTTCAGTTAGACATAAAGATGAATTAATGTACCAGAAACTGAACGGACACTTGCGCCTACCCAGTGAAGGACCCGGATACGACTACCCATGTGAGTCTAAGGCCTGTACTCGAAAAAAAAATCTGAGTATAACTAGTTTGGAGTGAATTGTTTACATGTGCAAAATTACATCATAACAATCGGTTCTGTAATTATTGAGATGTCATCGAAACAAGAAGAAAATCGCCGGAGAAGTTTGCGCGCCGTCATGGAAAACCCGACTGCGACCATGAGATGGATCGGAAGACAACTGGAAATCACCCATACAACCATAGACTAACTCTAAGACCAGTAGGTCCCGAACAAATACGATATTTTTTTTGGCTCAGTCAGTACTAGTACATCGGTCCAAGCTCGGTCCCAAGCTCAATGATTCGCCCCTTATAACGTAGCTCACACCAACACATTCTCAAATGTTGTGTCAAAATAACCTAGTGAATCAAAACAACAACCAAGTTACTAGTACCGGAAGGTACCGAAAAGCGCAAGAATTATTGCAAGGTGCAGACTGCAAGGTATACTTCGGACCTAGGGGTTCTACAACAGTGAACCAATTTCAAATCGCTAGTTGCATATTGATTGTTGATACAACTGTGTCTCGGGTGGTAAAATCGTTTAAGGGGTCCCAGACGACCGAGCGGCGGGCTGGAAGTGGAAGAAAATCGAAGACAGCTGACCCTGTGAAGGCCCGGAAGGTGTTGGATTATTTCAAGTGTAATCCGAACCTTTCGATTCGCGACGCGGCTCTGAAGGCAAAGTGTTCCGCCTGGTTCGTTCAGCAAACCATGAAACGAGCTGGGCTTCGTGTATTCAAGGTCCGCAAGGCACCAAACCGGCGTGATCAACAAAACACGGCGGCCAAATTCCGCTCAAGGAAGCTGTATCGAGAGTGGTTAACGAAACCGATGTGTGTGGTTATGGATGACGAAACCTACTTCAAGGCAGACGCAAAGCAGATACCGGGGCTGGAGTTCTACGTTGCCAAATCACGGTTTGATGTTCCGGAAGACATAAGGAAGAAGAAAGTGGACAAATTCGCCAAAAAATACTTGCTCTGGCAGGCCATATACCAATGCGGTAAACTGAGTAAACCGTACATCACAACGGGTACCATCAACAGCGAAATTTACCGCACCGAGTGCCTCCAGAAGCGTCTGTTGCCCTTCCTGCGGTCCCACGGAGGCGAGAAATTATTTTGGTCGGACCTGGAATCATGCCATTACGCGCGCTCGACGTTGGATTGGTCGCGTCCGGTTAAAAGATTTTGGGCCATAATGAAGGCCAATGTTCTAAAATCGTCCAAGGTGTTTAAGAAAGTATGTTTAGTAATGAGGGGTCTTAAGGGAAAGGTGCGTGCTTTCAGCGATGGAAAGGAAATTGAATAAAGTAATTATGCCGAAACATAATCCATATGTATTAGTTCATTTTTTTTTCGAGTACAGGCCTTAGAGTGAGTCAGCACTAGCTGATGAGTGCAACAGGAAAGTCCATAGGTGCATATACCTGTAAGTGAGTCCCTGGATACGCAATCTTAGCAGGAAGGCACGGCCTATTTACAGAACAATTACAACTACAATGTACCCCAGCTTAGCAAAGTGTAGATGAATTTTGAGCATAACATCCAGATCATAGTTGAAGTGAAGAAAGCTATTGAGTGTTATTCCTAGAGTCGACTCTCCATTTGATTTGCCCAGAAGAGTCACGTCACTGTCTCCATCAAGTGACAAAAATCATTATCTTACTAGTCTGTCTCAATCCATGGGTGGCGATGTAAGCTCCATCTAAACCACTGATTTAGACCAGCTTGTCTCTAATTTTTTTTACCGAAACGTGTAATCCTTAAAGCTGGTGGGTTGCGACCGTTGCGACCGACTGAGAAAGGCTCATCTAAAAGACACTTGTCGACACTGCACACACCGGACATCAAACATTACACTAACAAGTACAATAATGGAACAGAATAGCATAATGTACGAGTAATCAAGTGCCAAATTTGTCTTCTACATATCTACCGTAGAAGTTCTATATGGAATGTTATTTCAGTTTAATTAAATAACAAACTCTTCGCCACGGTGAAGCGATAAGATTAACATTTCGTTTTTCGCACGCAGTTGAGCGTAATTTTCTGCATTATAGCGGTACAAAACATACACCAACAACCGAAGAACATTCTCAGCAAAACCCGTATTTTTAAACCTGTCAAATAGTGTAAGTGAGATTCGCTCATTCTCGACTCTTACGCGACGGTTCACAATCGCCTGGAGAGCACGTTCTTCGTCACAGTTTAAGTCCATAATTTTACGAGATAACGAATCCTTTACTAAATAGTTCAAATTAACTAATCTCATCCGTTAGATTGAAATGTCCCCCCGAAAAGTGATCGTTGACGTCGACGTCGGCACAGACGATGCCTGGGCCTTGTTGCTGCTGTTGAAGTGCGAGAAGAAGTTCAACTTCAAAGTGGAAGCCATCACTTGTACGCACGGAAATACGGACGTGTACAATGCTACCCGGAACGTACTGCGCATCCTGACGGCCATCGACCGGACGGATGTTCCGGTGTACAAGGGAGCCGTGGAACCGCTGATTACGCCTCCGCCCGAGCGCGAGGAGCACTTTCACGGAGTGGACGGGTTTGGAGATTTGAATTTTGAAGATCCGGACGAGGCGTTGATCCAACCCGAGCATGCCGTCAACGAACTGCATCGGAGATTAAGCGCTGACCCTGGAAACATATCGCTAATTTTCGTAGGACCACTGACGAACCTTGCGTTGTGTGTGAAGTTGTATCCAGAGGTGCGTGAAAAGATCAAGGAACTGTATGTGATGGGCGGAAACAGGCACGGGGTGGGAAACGTCACCAAAAGCGCAGAGTTCAATTTCTGGACCGACCCAGAGGCGGCACACATCGTGTTCAACAATCTGCAATGTCCCATTACCCTGCTCCCGTGGGAAACGTGCGTTTCCGAACATCGGGGACTGGGGATGACCTGGAGGATGGATGTTGTAGGCAAGACGACAAATAAGGCCGTGCTGATGTTGAATCAGGTGGAATACAAATGCTACGCTGATTGGCAAAATTGGATGCCGTGCGATGCGTTTGTTGTGGCAGTTTTCATCAATCCGGACATTGTGGTTCACTCGGAACATTGGCACGTGGATATCGAGTTGACGGGAACGCTGACCAGAGGTCAGGCCGTGCTGGACCACCGAAAAAGAACCAAAGAGAACACTAGAATCGTGGACAGAATTGACACGGATTATTTTAAGCGCATGATGTTGTACGCGGCTGACCATGATGTTGAGGATCAACTTTGAAATTCTTAATAAACATTTGTTTTTATTTCTGAAAAATCGTGTTTATTTACAACTATGTAGTAATCAACAACACTTTTTTTTTCGGCAAGTATACCGTGCTGCATCAAAATCCGAACATTTCATTTTCAACTAATAATTACGTCATTAAAACTTTTGTGACGGGTGGTAATGGTGAAATAAACTTATAAGATAATTGCATAGTAAACAGCCATAATCAATTTCGAAAACTGTTAAGATTTATGGGCAAAATGAGAGGATATTTGGAACATGCAGCACGGTACCGACGGGGAATGAAAAATGTAATCAATGTTCCATCGATTCTCGAGCGGTAGCTTCCGGTTCCGGGGCATTACTACCGCCACTTCCACCAGATCGCTTAGCGTTCTCCTCCTGCATTGATTGACGAATTTCGCGATTTGACTGCAGAAGATTCAACAGTTGTTCTTTAAGATCGTCGTTCCGCTGTTCAATTGCATCCAAGGCTGAATTCAGCGAATCGAGATACGAATTGACCGAGTCGAACTCTATAATAGAATAAACACGTAGTTATTAGAGTTTACCAACAAATCACTCGAATTCTGGCATACCATCCAGTGAAACATCGATTTCCTCATCTTCGTTCTCTTCTCCGGATGCTGCTGCCTGCTGTTGTTCATCTCCACTGCTGTGGGACTCCTCTGGAGGACCCGGTTTTAACTTGTTTTCCTTCGGATTTGGAGTCATCGCGATATTTTGGTGATCCAGTGCGCGGACGAAGGAAAACTGCAAAACTCTGGCTCTCGGGTCGTCACCTGACGGAGTTAATCGATCACATTTTT
>JAHHFK020002450.1:12500-236492 GCA_024533555.2 Aedes koreicus | reverse complement strand
ATTTTTCGGGTGGTTTTGAAAATAGCCGCAAAAATGACATGACAAAACTTTCGGGCGTACGGCATTCCAGTTCTTGCGGTGGCGGCGATCGATGGTAGCAGCCTCAGCATAGACTTGGGACGATCATTGGGTGGTAACGACGTGATGGGCACTGCGACGCTTGACGTGCTTCTGGTCTGACAGCGCAGCGAGGGGACACAGAAAGACAGAAAGCGTACGGTCCTCGGCTGGGGCCGTCATTCTTGACCAGAGGGCCGGGGTAAATTATCTCCCGATATGTTTTGGTTCGATTTCGTGCCTGTGGAAATCGAAGGGGTAAGGGTGCGTCATTCTGGAACTGTCCTAGAGGTCGAATTTATCCAATTGGTGAAAATTTTGTTCCTGGCTCGATTATGGGTTTTCAGTTTAAAATTTTCAATTTTCTTATCTGACAAATTACGTTGTCGTTTTCATCTTCCTGCCACTTCAAGCCTACTGCTCTTCAAAAACAACTAATTGCCTTTCAATTTAGTGCTCTAAAAACTCTGCTTCAGCTCTCGCGTAACGTTTCAAAGGAGCCTATCCTTGTTGATTGATTCTTGCCATCGACTTCTGTGTTTTACTCGTAGAAGTCGCGGAAGCATTTTTCATGGAATTTATTGATGAATTTACAAAATAACAACAACCTCTTTCGACCGAACCTGCGAGCTTAGCCCGTTTGTTTTGCCGTGATAAACCAAAGAAAAAGTCGATTAGAAGAAACCATCATTAAGGATTGGAAGAACTTTCGGTGTTGGTATCATTTATGCATTAATGAGATTGTGTTTTGTTTTTGTCATCGTGATGGAAGAATGATGAAGGAGAGAAATGTTAAAAAAAAATCGACGAAGAAGAAGCGGAAGAAGTCGAAAAAGAGAAACGGAAAATCAGAAGCATTAAAGATAGTGAAAGACTAGTGGAAAAAGCGAAACTGAACGAAAAATGCAGAGGAAGACGAGCAGAAAAAGGAAAGTGGAAGGAGAAAAGTCAAAGAAGTAAAGTGAAGAAAAAAAAAAAAAAAAGTAGAAGGATCGTAAGCTGCAGGAAAAGTTGAAGCAAAACAATAATGGCATAGAATGGGAAGTAGAGATGTGGAAGAAGAGAAACTGTAGAAGAAAAGTTTTAGAATAGGAGTCGAAAAAGGAGCAATTGAAGAGGAATGGGAAAAGCAATACTGGAACAATTATAAATGAAAATTTTAATGGATGAGTGTATTTCTTATGACACGAATGCACCCTTCTGGTGTAAAGTGCCATTAATAAAAAAAATCGTGATTGGATTGTAAGGGCATGTCCAGCGGTGGTCTATTTTTGAAACAACTTTATGCTTGATTTGTTTAAGCAAAACTTGAATAGAACCAGCTAAATTGACCAACTTTGCGTTCCCCGCACCAGTGTTGTATTTCTTGTTTTTAAACCCACCAACGCTTGTCATCCTGTCAATCATTAAACATCAGAGATCAGAAGTTTTTTTTTTTCAGAGATTGCAGATTTTTCGCAAACTTTTTGCAGTTCAGGCAGTTTTCGGAGATGTAGTAGGGTTGAGTACTACTTGGGCACAATATGATTCTCTTCGTCATGGGCTAGGTCGTGGGGGGTTTTTGTTAACCAAATTGTCTGAAACTCGGCCATAAGGCGAACTTTTATACGAAGAATCCTGTGAACAATTTTGAGCCCCCTTAGGTTCTTGAAAAAATCCCATCACGAAGTGAATCAAAGTGTTGAAATGGCAGCCGTCTCCATATTTACTAAATCTTCGAAAAAAAAATCTCATAAAATACTGAGAGTTTACTACTCAGAGTTTACTTTCAAGCAAGAGTAATAAACTCACATAGACTGTCCCAAAAAATATAAAGACACTTTCATCTATGTATATAAAAATGGATTTCTGTCTGTCTGTCTGAACCTCATAGGCTCAAAAACTACTGAACCGATCAGCGTGAAATTTTGTATGGTGAAGTTTTTGAAGCTGAGAAAGGTTCTTATGATAGTTTGAGACCCCTCCCTTCTCTGGAAAGGGGGGCTCCCATACAAATGAAGCACAAGTTTCTGCATAACTCAAGACCTGATCAAGCAAAGGAACCCAAATTTAGCATGCGGAAGTTTTTGGAGGCAAAGAATGTTTTTATGGTAATCAGAGACCCCTCCCCTCTGTAGATAGGGAGGCTGCTATACAAATGAAACAGAAGTTTCTGCATACCTCAAGAACAAATCAAGCAAATGGAACCAAATTTAACATGTGGAGTTTTCTGGAAGCAAGAAATGTTTCTATGGTGGTTTGAGATCCTTCCGCCAGGGGGCGGGAAGGGGTGGCTCCCATACAAATGAAAAACAAATTTCTGCATAACTCGAGAACTAATCAAGCATATGGAACCAAACTTGGCATGTGGAGGTTTTTGGAGGAGAGAAATGTTTTTATGGTAGTTTGAGACTGAGACTCCTTCGGCCTCTGGAATAGGGGGGGGGGTTTCATACAAATGCAACACAAATTTCGAGAACTCCTCCAGGAAATGGAACCACATTTGGCAGGTAGAGGTTTTCGAAGGCAAGAAATGTTTCAATGATAGTTTGAGACCCCTCCCCATTCTAAACAGGGGGGCCCTTATACAAATGAAACACAAATTTCTGCTTAACTCGAAAATCAATCAAGCAAATGGAACTAAATTTGCCAGGTGTAGGTTTTTGAAAGCTAAAAATGTTTCTAAGGTGACTCGAGACCCCTCCCCTTTCTATAAGAGGAGCTCCCATACAAATGAAACACAAATTTCTGCATAGCTCAAGAACTACTCAAGCAAATGGAACCAAATTTGGCATGTGGAGGTTTTTTAAAGCAATAAATATGTCAATGGTGGGGGGGGAGGCGCCCATACAAATGAAACACAAACTTCTGCTTAACTCGAAAATCAATCAAGCAAATCGAACTAAATTTGGCAGGTGTAGGTTTTTGAAAGCTAAAAATGTTTCTAAGGTGACTCGAGACCCCTCCCCTTTCTATAAGGCGATCTCCCTTACAAATAAAACACAAATTTCTGCATAACTCAAGAACTAATCAAGCAAATGGAACCAAATTTGGCATGTAGATGTTTTTGAAGGAGAGAACTATTTCTATGGTAGTTTGAGACCCCTCCACCCTCTGAAAAGAGGAGAGGCTCCCTCTTGAATGAAAAACAAAATTCTGCATAACTCGAGAACCAATCAAGCAAATAGAACCAAATTTGGCAGGTGGAGGTTTTTCAAGGCAAGAAATGTTTCTTTGTTGAATTGAGACCCCTCCGTTCTCTGGAAGCTCCTATACAAATGAATCAAAATTTTTTACATAACTCAAGAACAAATCAAGCAAATGGAATTGAATTTGGCATGTGTAGGTTTTTGGAAGCGAGAGATAATTCTATGGTAGTTCAAGATCCCTCCCCCGCTTTTAGGGGAGGGGGTTTCTCATACAAATGAAACAGAAATTTTTGCAGAGCTTGAGAATTATTCCATCAAATCAAACTACATTTGGCATATGGGGGTTTTAAGAGGCAGGATTTCTATATATAAAAAAAAATGAATTTCTGTCTGTCTGACCCTTATAGACTCGGTAGCTACAAAACCGATCGGCGTGAAAATTTGTATGCAGGGGTTTTTGGGACTGAAGAAGGTTCTTCTGATTGTTTGAATCCCCACTCTTCTCTGGAAGGGGGCTCACATACAAATGAAGCACAAATGTCGGCATTACTCGAGAACTAATCAAGCAAATGGAACAACCAATTTGGCATTTGGGGGGTTTGAAAGCAATGATTGTATGGTGATTTGAGACCCCTCCCCCCTATGGAAGGGGGTGCTATCATACAAATGAAACACAAATGGGTGAAAAGAATGTTCTGATAAAACTTTGAACCCCTTCTTAGTCAAGAAAAAAACTCATTCCGAAAACCAACCATAAAAGTGCCAGTTCTATCAAATTTGCATTCATTTAGCTGCAAGCGGAGTAGCGCACGCACCGGGTTCAGCTAGTTCTCATATAAAAAAGACCATACTGATTATTTTATTCTCAAGCATAGTAAATAACAATGTTTTCTTTCCACCTTCATTTAAATTTGCTTGATTTTTCGTAGGCGAGCTCTCAGCTGGAAAAAACCGGCATTAAATTTGCGGTATTTGGCAACTGGCGAGGGCTTTATGTTGCTTTAGTACCTTTTTCGAATCCAGCAGATTTCAAAGTTCTGACGAGTTTGGCGGATTTGCCTCCTTCAATACAAAAACAATATCGTTGGCTTCGTACCACTCCATCACCGGTTTCGCGTGATTGCACTATGCCAGATCCGGCCAAAACAGAGTGTCACCTTCGTGGGATCGAAGGAAGGACGCTTCTGGCGGCATTCTTCTTTATCCATTTGGCTGTTGATGGTGCCGGTCGTTATGGATGGTGATTTCTAATACATCATCATGTCTATGGATTTCTAGGCCAAGGAAATTCTTTACACTGCCTAAATCCTTCATCTGAAAGCAAACGTAATCGCAGGAATCCGATTTCAATATATTGAAGCCCTTTTCCGTAATTATCTTATCAAATCTCATGTTCCAACTTCTACTTCCCTGCTTAAGTCCATAGATACATTTATTCAATCGGCATATGATAATCCTTCCTTCATCGTCTACAGGTAGTTTCATATATATCTCTTCTGATAAACCACCATTTAAAAATGCGATTTTCACATCCATTTGATGGATATGTAGTTTCTCGTGAACAGATAAAGATTTTTTTTATTCCATGTCGGGTATTTTCGTCACTGCGACCAATTTTTAGATCTATTGTGACAGATAAAGATAAAAATGTACGTATTGTGGTCATTATTGCTACAGGTGCAAAGGTTTCACCATAATCAATGCCTGATTTTTGTGAACAACCTTTTGCCACAAGCCGAGCTTTGTAGCGAGGGGGTGGTAATTCATCTTTAATAGAGAATACCCACATTGAGTTTATTGGTTTCTTTCCATTTGGTACTTTCCCCACTAATGTTCACGTATTATTATCATTCAAGGACTTTAGTTCATCCTCAATGGCCTTTTTCCAACTTGACCAGTCATCATGTTTCATAAGTTCATTAATATTCTGGGGAACTTCCCCTGAATCTAAACATGTCAGAAAGGCTAAATCATAGTCAGACATCCAAATAGGTGGTCTTCGAACCCTTTCACTATGACGATGCGAAACTCATCTTCGTTTTCATCTAAACCATCTGACTCATTGCCCTCAGACATATTTTCAGATTCAACCTCAGAATTAACTCCCTGGTTCAGAAGGCTCTGCAACTCTGGTTTGTAAATCTACCACAACCTTGTCATTTCCTTCTAAAACTTTCTCCTGTTCATATTTGCTGAAGTAAAATTTACCCTCATCAAATATTACATCTCTGGAGACAATTATCTTCTTAGAAACATAATCTCAAAGTCTAAACCCGTTCGGAGCATAACCAACAATTGCCAAGGCTTGGCTTTTCACATCCAGTTTGTCGATGACTTCTTTTGCACATGTGCATTCAAAAACATGTGCCATTGGATCATCGTCCAATGCCATAAATAAATCATTAATGGCAGCTTTGTCATCTTTCATGCGCTTGGCAAACTTTGCCTCTCACGCCCTTTCCTGTTCTGCTGTAGCATTCACTACCGGATTCGCATAATCCTCTTCGTCCGGACGTTTTTCTAGAACATTCTCCATTATCTTCTTCCAGAACGGGTACGATTTTTCGTCCCCTCTGAAAATCGGAACAACTACTCTTCTGGATCTATTATCCATTGCAGTTTCTTTAGAAAAACCTTGTCTCAAATTCCCAACAAAATTCTTTGCCTGGGACTTTCCAATAGAACTCTAATCTTTCCAACAAAATACTTGGTCTGGAATAATCTCAAGAAGACTCAAACTTCCTTACCGAGCTCCGAACAGAAAACTTTATCGATAAATTTTCTAAAAAAAATCTTACCTTCCCAACAAAAACACTTTGTCTGGGATTTACACAAAAAAATTCATAACTTCCCAACAGAATACTTTGGCTGGGCCCATAACCTGTTAGAGTATGCGCTTACAAGGTGGACTCCAACAAACTATTTTATATCAGTTTTCTTAAGAAAAGCTTCTTCAAGAAACTGATATGATAAGTTAAACGAAGAATTCATAGAAATATTCCTACTGAATTCGAACCTAGAGACTTTTCCCTCCTTTAAACCTCGAAATAAATCATAAGATTTAATTCACAAATATCTATCATAAAGTAACGTACAATACTATACACTAACTTCGTAGAACGCATGAGCTGTTTAGAGGTACATAACAATAATAAATCGAGGGTAGTCTATCTTCCTGTCTACTTTAGTCTAGTGATGTATAATGCTATAGTATCATTGAGGCTGACATGCACTCATAAGTGATATGCCGGTATTCACTCTACTATTATATGTATTGGTAAGACTTGTCATGTCTATACAAAGGAATACCCGAATGAAAACAAAATTAAGGTGTACCCAACAATCAATATGCAACTAGCGATTTGACATTGGTTCACTGTTGTAGAACCCCTTGGTCCGAAGTACACCTTGAAGCCAGCACCTAACTATACATATTTGCGCCTTTGTTTTTATTTGCTGTGTTATTTTGACAGAATATTTGAGAGTGTGTTCGTGTGAGTTCATTATTAAAGGCGTGTTAAGCTTGGGACCGAGCTTGGGATCGATGTGCTAGTACTGACTGAGCCAAGAAAAAAATCGTATTTGTTCGGGACCTACTGGTCTTAGAGTTAGTCTACACACTTAGAAATTATGAATTTTTCACGAGACGTAATTCATGTTTGTAAAAGTCGGGGGACGTAAAGAAAGATTTCGTGTAAAATTATGCCTCTCCGAAACTGACAAATACGCAAATCGACGAAAGATGTGTTTGATTTAATTTTTTTCTCCTCTTTTTCCACTCATTCTTATGTGTTAAAGGACGCTTGCATGTGTCGGTCTCAGGAGACAGAAATTTACATGACATTTTGGTAGTGTGTATGGTATACCCGAATAGGAACTTATTTCAGGCATCTAATCTCAAAATAATAAATGTTATGTATGTCTGTTCTATCAACAAGATGCACACTAGATATGCCATTTGTGATAAGGTGGACCAAAAGTTAATTCAAACCAAGTATTTAGAATACCTTGCTTACCTCACTATGAAATCAGTTTACTTTTCTCCTTACTGATTTGACCTTTACTATAAGATTGATTTATTTGAACATTTTGATAACTTTATCATAAGTTGGTTGATTAAGCATCTTCACACACTGAAATAAAAATTATTAAAACAATGCTTCCATCAATATCAAAATTCAACTCAAATAATTATGTTCAATCGTTAATGTTTTAAACCTCAGTAACTTGTTTCTGAACTTGAAACATCTATAAATTATAGATAACTAAACATAATTTAACTGATTCAAAACATTTGGAAAACGACATCACTGGGTACTTTCTTCGAAATGGCTTGTTCGAGTTGAGAATGTTCTCATTTTATTTTTAATCACTTCAAACCAAGGCAAATTTTTTTTAAGAAACTACTAAAATAAAAAAAATATTAACTTCACCAAAAATAATATCTTTATCAAAAAACACCACCTATCCGAATACACTTTCAAACAAATTAAAAAAAAAAAAAAATTAACTATAAAAAACTATTAATCTTAACATACTAACAAATATAAAACCAAAATTTTCAACCACAATCCACGCACCATAAAAAAAAAACATTCCAACAAAACATAAAGCGCTCATAGTACTTTTAAAACGAATGACCACCAATTCCCCACCCAACCTGTTCCCAACACCCAGTCTTCTCACCCCCACTTACACATCCCCGTAACGACGCTGGCTCGCCCTCGCAGTATTTTATTACCATATAGCCAAAAAGAAATCCCCCCCTCTTTCAAAAATAGCGCATTTACTATATTCAACCGAAGCTAAACACGCCCAAAACAGAGGATCTGAATTATGATATTCATATAAAGTCACACATATCGACTGCAGACACAAAGAACGATTTATACCCAAATAAAAAGAACCGGTAGTGTAAAAAATGGTTGACTTCAAACCACAGGAACATATTGCCTATTTCCTGGAGACCCCTCGACCGAATTTCTCCACTTGAATCGACCTGTCCGAATCGCTCACATCCTCCCCAACGACGGCAGTAAAGTATTGTGGACCTGGAAGGGTTTTTGAGTCCTCCTTGTTTACAAATAGGTCTCATCGTCCATCAAAACGCATGCATCCGGACGCTGCAAAAGACGCGAATACAATTTCCGGGCACTTGTTGCTGCACGCTTCTTCTGTTCCCCCCCCCCCCCTGCACTTTGTTTCGAGATTTTCTGCTTCTTGTAGGTCTTCAGGTGGTTTCCCCCCCCGCCTCTTGATACGCTGGATCATTCCGACACTCGTTCCTGCTTTTTTGGCCAAATCACGTATTGACATTGATTCGTTCTTCATGATTAGAGATACCACTTTCTGCTCCAGTTTCGGGTTGGAAGAACCGGGTTTTCTGCCTCTTCCTGGTAGCTCATCCAAAGAATAGTGTTCCCCAAACCAAAAAAATATTTAACCCTCCCCCCCCCCTACCTCCCTCCCCCCATAATCTTTTATTTTACTTTAAATATTTTTCTTCCAATCCTTTTTTTCCTTTTTTTTCACCATTTTTTTTTCTTTACTCCTTTTTTTCCTAAAAAAAAATCATTTACCCCCTTATTTAATGATGGTTTTAACACTCGCATGATGAATTCCAACCGCTTCCCAATTTCGCTATATACCCCCACTTACCTTCCAGCCTTAATTCCCCTTCAACCACTTTTGAAACGCAGAATTGAACCCACAAACAAGTAAACAAAAGAAAGCTGACAGTCAAACTACAGCGCAGTCAGAGCAAAAAACCATCACAATACGCACACCAAAAAGAGGTAGCTATACGACCCATCCCACCAAGAAGTCGCACGAGCGAAAACGCGCAGACAAAAATAGGCAAAAGAAAACTACCCCAAAAACCTATAACACTCCAAGCCGAGGTAAGAAAAAACTAACTAATCAATACCATCGGGGAAAAGGAAGGACCATCAGGGCCCCAAGAAAGATTTGGATAGAGAGCGAGACTGCATCCCCTATTGATAATACGCGGAACGAGCGCGGGCCTTCCCCTTAATTATGTTGTAATAGAGGGCTTGATTCTATCGCAGTTTGTGTGAACTTGCTTCTGGAAGGAGATTCTCTTACATGTTCTACCGTATTTCATGGAAGTTGTCTGTACTAACGGGTCTATCCACCGTTTTTGGCACTTCATACAGGAGCTTGAAGATCAAACAGATAAAAAGGAACATTGAATTTTCTGCGTTATCTAATGCACATTTTTTAATTCCTTGTCGGGTATTTTCATCACTGCGACCATTTTTTAGATCTATTGTGATATATCCCCTTTTTTTAGCTCTGTCCTGGTGACGTATCCCAGCACGGCTTTAATTTCGAACGAATTGCACTACCGTACCGGGATTTGTTTTCCAAATATCATGGGTTCTATTAGCCCTTTGTCGAAGAACTGATTTCTTTTAATTAAAATTGCCGGACAGTGGCATAACAAGTGTTCCGGAGTGCTCTTTTTACATACCAAAAAGCGACATGAATCACCTTGAAGTTTTACAATCACCTTCAAGTGATAGCGGCTCGGACAATGGCCTGTTAAAAGACGAGTATATGCTTAGATCTTTTTTGGAAAGATCAAGTATTTTGCGAGCCATAGGCTTTGAGATCCATTCTAAAAGAAGAAGCAGATAAACTACAAAAGGGCTCAGGTCCTACGAACTGAAGAGACGATCCGAGTCTTGCTAGTGTATCAGCTCGTTCATTTCCACCAATTCCGCAGTGTCCAGGAACCCAGTATTGATTGACTTGATTACAACAAGACTATTTTTGAAGTGATTGAACACATTCCCAAACATGTTTAGATGTGCATGTTGCTGATTTTAAAGCATTTGAAGCTGCTTGACTGTCTGACCTAATACATATATTTGAATGTCTATAGTTTCTATGCAAGCATATAGCAGAACTTCCCAGAATTGCTTGAATTTTAGCTTGAAATACAGTAGGCCACCCGCCCATCGGAATTGACATGTCTATCCCTGGACCAGTTACTCCTGCTCCAACTTGATTGTTCATTCTTGAACCATCTGTAATAGAAAAAACTATCGATCCTAGACGAAGATTTGGACCACCGCATTCCCACGAATCACGCCCAGGATCAAATATTTGATATGCACGGTCGAAGTTGTATGATTTTTTCATCTAATCTTCGTTGTTTATAACTAAAGAATTTAGTTTAATAATTTTTCAGAATGCTTAGATGTCTTAATAGATCACCATCAAAGAGGTTCATAGATCTTTTCATTCTAATAGCGCTCTTTTAAGCTTTTAGTTGTACGACTTGCTGTAATGGTAGAATGGCGTAGTAAAACATCCAGTGCTTTCGATGGTGTACTTCTCATTGCCCCAGTGATTGAAAAAGTTGCTAGTCTTTGAAGTCTTTCTAACTTTCTCTGAGCAACCCTCTCTTCACGTTTTTGGGCCACCAGATCAATGGTGTGCCGTTTGTAACTTTTCCGGGGGTCTCACAATTGCGAGTAAATCCAATGAATCATCTTCGGCTGTTCAGTCCCCCTCATTGCTTCCCAAATGTTATTTTACTTATCGTACACAGAAAAAAATAATGAATATTAACAAGCGCGTAAAATTCCCGCTCGTTTAATTCCAAGCTAAAGGCGACGTAAACATCGAAATGGTGTGCAATCTTTGATGCGCCATACAATAATGTTTGCCATTTTTCATACAACAGGCTAGATTCATGTGCTATCTGACTTAAATTTACATGAAATGTCCCATTTTTTTCTGCCAAATCTAGTATTCCCTTTATGTGCATTAGAAAAAGCACAAAATTCAATGTTTCTTTTTATCTGTGTAGAGCATTGGTAGATTTGGTTATAGTCTGCTCTCTTAAGGGGCCTCCTTTGCTACAATAGATGGTAGTATTTCATCATCATCATCATCATCCTAAATTCAAACGGTAAATACCTTTCCAATACTTTACATAACATGTAGTAATCCTTGTTTATTGTAAACAAAAAAAAGCAAAACTTATAAATGAATGAATCCAAGCCGAAAACTTGTCATCGTTTTTATTATTCCTTGCCCCCTTCTCCTCCCTTTATCACTTCACCCGAATCCTACTTCCTAAATCAGGTACCCTCATATTTTACACTGCGCAATTATGTCCGTCATCGACCGCACAGGTAGTGTCTAACCCTTTCGCCACAGCCCTTCCAACTTGGCAGCCAACGCGACAACCCTTTCTTTCGGGATTGTTGTTTTTTGTTTTTTGTTTTTTTTTATTGACAACCAATTCAACTCTTTCACTTTCCATTCGAAACAGTAAGAAAAACATCATCGAGTAGCACAAAACAATAAAACCCGATATTGCTTCTGATGCTGCTCTCATCCTCTCCCCGGGGCCAGCCTAATTTATTCATAACTTTTTTTTATGGCCAAAACTCTTTAACCCTTTCATCGATATTTGGGCTCGGAGGAAAAACTTCCAGACAACTTCGGAACAAGAGCAGAGAGTAAGGCACGCTATTTTATTATTTCTGCTGGCATCTTCGCTTCCAAAGTTGTGATTATTTTACAACTTCGGGACAAAAGTTTTCCCTGACCAGAATCGTAAAGTAAAAGGACCCTCCTACCTGGCTGGCGGTTGGTGCTGGCTGGTGGATGTAGCGGTGACTGTTGCTGTTGATGAGCTGCGCAGGAAACCATCCCGGGGAAGAAGATTGCATTTCTTTCATAATTGTGTTTTCTTAAGCAAATTGATACCGATCCGTTGCCGGGTGGAGGAGATTTTTTCGAACCCTTTTTTGTGGGTGGCTTGATTTGTTGTTTTTTTTTTTTTTTTTTTTGGTGCCGTGCTGGCTTCACTGTTGCCCGATGGAAGAAATCCCTTTGCTGATGAGATCTGATTCCATGGAAGTGAGCTACTGAGTTATTTGAAGTGCTTGATGTGATATTTAACCTTGAATTTTTTATCGCGTATTGAAAAATGTATAACCACAATAAATTATTATTGCTCAAACATACGATTGAGACTTTTATACCGTCATACTTGTGACTTTCTCATTACTTAAATAATTGAAATTGATTAAATTGCAAATCTATCGTTGAATTTGCAAATAAATTGTCAAACTGCACCGATACTGCACTGAAACTGAACACTGCGGAATGCAACATTAGCAAATAAAAATTATTTTCACCGTAAAAATTAAACTAAAAAAACAACGAGTTTTTAACAAAGTTGATGCTTATAAACTTACCTACTTACTAGTATGGGTCTTTGACCTTCAAATACCTTGGAGTCATGATTGATTCGAAATGCACGGGGAGTACTCACATTGCGTATTTGAAACAGAAATGTCAACAAAGGATCAATTTTCTAAGATCAATTTCCGGGACATGGTGGGGTGCTCACCCGGAAGACCTCATTAAACTCTATAAAACAACTATTCTTTCAGTTCTCGAATATGGCTCTTTTTGCTTCCTCTCGGCAAGAAACAGCCACCTCATTAAATTGGAACGCATTCAATATCGTTGTTTACGTATTGCCCTTGGCTGTATGCATTCAACGCATAATATGAGCCTGGTAGGAGTGAAACCTTTATAGAACCGCTTCTGGGAGCTCTCATCTAGAATACTGATCAATCGTGGAATCAGTAACAACCTTGTGATTGAAAACTTCGAAGAAATGCTCGAATTGAGTACCCAGTCAAGATTCTTACGAATCTATATTTATTTATGTCATCTGATATTAGTCTTCCATGCTATAATTCTCCTAGTTTTCGCTTCCCTTATCACAGTTCCTCCATTGACTATGATCTCTCCATGAAACGGGCTATTCAAGGAGTTCCAGATCAGCTTCGACTTATTTTCATTCTCCATATTTTTATTAAAAAGTATCAACATGTCAATTGCAAAAGAAGATTTTTCACTGATGGGTCGCGCATTGATGCACAGAAACAAAAGCGTTCCCGAAAATGAAAACGGACCGTGAACTAGTTCATGTTTTCAGGATGTTTACCTAAAAACGTGATTTAGTTCATAATTACGTGGTTAAGTTCACGGTGTATTTTTGCATGTTCTCGAATCTGTGCACGGATTTTTTTTCCGTGTGGATCCACTGGTTTCGGTGTTTACAATGAATACTCATCTGCCTTCCGGAAACTTCAGGAACCTTGTTCCGTATATGTTGCTGAGCTGGCAGCAATCAATTTCGCATTGGGAATAATTTCCGACATGCCCATAGACCATTATTTCATCTTCTCGGATAGTCTCAGTTCTATTGAGGCCCTCCGGTCGATGAAAACAGTGAGGCACTCATCGTACTTTCTTTCAACAATAAGGGAGCAGATGAGTGCGTTGGTCGAAAGATCATTTAGGATTACCTTTGCATGGGTCCCCTCACATTGCTCAATTCCAGGCAATGAGAAGGCGGACTCTCTAGCAAAGGTGGGCGCAAAAGAAGGCGAGATTTTTGAAAGAAGAATTTCACATGATGAATTTTTCCCATTAGTACTTCAGAGTTCTCTTCAAAGTTGGCAAAACGATTGGAAAAGTAATTTTCTTGGGCGGTGGTTACATACGATTATTCCAAATGTTTCATCGAGATCGTGGTTCAAAGGTCTGGATGTATTTAAGTCGCGGTTTCATTCGTGTGATGTCAAGACTTATGTCCAACCACTACTCGCTAGACGCTCATCTCTACAGAATTAACCTCGTCGATAGCAACATATGTAGGTGCGGAACCGGTTATGATGACATCGATCACGCAGTTTAGTATTGCCCGGGTAATTATGCCTCCAGAGCAAGACTATTGGATACTCTAGTGGCCCCAGGTAGACAACCCTCCCGCGAGGTAAGGGATGTTTTGGGAATGCGTGATCACCCCTACATGCAAGCGATTTATGAATTCCTTTGTTTGTCTGATCTAAGAGTGTAATGTCATCACCCCCTCCCCTCCAGTCTAGTAAATTCCCTGCCATTGTGTTATACTATCCTTTTGTTTCCGTGCCAAGCAAGCAGTGGTCACCCATCTGCGGCTTAGTTCCTGAAAGGGACTACAGGAACCGTGGATTTGGTAGATATCGCAACCATGAGCAGCAAATAATACCTTCAATAAGTTACCTGCCTAGCCCCTTTCAAACGATAATGTGACCCATTAACCTCGAGCTAGCCACGAGTAATTGGCACCCCATTTTACTAAAATTGAAAAATTATACATTGTAGATAACAATATTGAATATCGGCACCGTAAAGTGTTACACACGCCTGAGCCTAACAAATAAACGAAGTAATTAAAAAAAAAATACTTACTAGTATGCTGGTCACACATCCCATTGAGGACCGCACCTGCGCACTATGGTACGAATAGCCAGATTTCGCGTCAAAAATCGATAACTCGAAAACCATTAACTTTAGACATATGATGCCTTTGGAAGATTTTATTATAAAAATAAGATCTATATTTGGTTTAGGTGTTGACTAGGGTGGTCCTCTTATGTTCATAATATTCATAATAAAAAAAAAAACATTTTATTCGTATGATTTAGAGGAATTTTCGCTCCTACAAAATTGTAGATATTTTAATTTAATGAAACTTTGCTGTAAAAACTTAACTTCTATCTCATCTACGTATCGTTTTATAACAGTTTTTCTAACTTCCCGTAGGGTGGGACTTAAAAAACAGTTTTTTTGCTGTAAGTTTTTTATTTGAATTTGAATTTGAAAAATTTGTTAGGATGACTTTAGGGCATGAAAGGACGCACGTTTTGAAGATACAAGATGGTTGCTAGTTATTGTATAAAAAAAAGTTGTAGAAGTTTAAGTGTAAAAATAAAATGTTTTTTCAATAGATCTTACTCACTTATTTGCAAATATTTGCAAACACAATATACGTAAACTAAAAGTAAAAACTTTCATCTACAAGACCAGTGCAAAATCGTTTGTCCCTTTTTGTCCCCTTGTGGAGTAAAACTCATTTTAAAATTGGTAGTTATGCATTTTTTCTGCATAACTTTCGATCAGCAACATCAACAATTACCATTCTAACAACGTGAGATTTTTTTGAAAATGTTTATATTTTTATGTTTACCCATTTACTTTTATTTATTAACATTTATATCACAGACAAACAGACAGAACACATTGAAAATTTTGCAATACAAATCATCGTCACTAATACACCTGCGCCATCTGATGATCTGACAAATGCAAAGAGCTGAATGTAAATTTATCAATATAAATACATGAATGTAAAAAAATAAACGCAAGTAAACAAATGTTAATAAGTCAACACAGATAAATAGACACAACTCTTGCAGTTTTTTCAACGATTACGCCTGAAACGGTCAATTCAAATGTTTCTCAGTTGGTAGTATCGCCACAGATGCCGCACATAGTTGATTCCCTTACGTTTGACGTTAGGACACTATCCCCATCTGTTCAGTTTTATCTCCCATCACAGTGTGCTCAACAGATGGCACAGGTGTGTTAGTGACAATGATTTTTAGAGCAAAATTTTCAATGTGTTATGTCTGTTTGTCTGTGATATAAATGTTAATAAATAAAAGTAGATGGGTTAACATAAAAAAATAAACATTTTCATAAAAATCTCACGTTGTCAGGCATTTTGATGGTAATTGTTGATGCTGCTGATGGAAAGTTATGCAGAAAAAATGCATTACTACCAACTTTTAAATGAGTTTTACTCCACAAGGGGACAAAAATGGACAAACGATTTTGCATAGGTCTTGTAGATGGAAGTTTTTACTTTCAGTTTACGTGTATTGTGTTTGCAAATATTTGCAAATAAGTGAGTAAGATCTATTGAAAAAACATTTTATTTTTACACTTAAACTTCTACAACTTTTTTTATACAATAACTAGCAACCATCTTGTATCTTCAAAACGTGCCCTAAAGTCATCCCAACATTTTTTTCAAATTCAAATTGAAATAAAAAACTTACAGCAACAAAACTGTTTTTTAAGTCCCACCCAACGGGAAGTTAGAAAAACTGTAATAAAACGATACGTAAACGATAGATGAGATAGAAGTTAAGTTTTTACAGCAAAGTATCATTAAATTAAATCCTCTAAATCATACGAGTAAAATGTAAGAATTTTTATAATGAACATAAGAGGACCAACTACCTACACGGTGTTCAATAAGTTCGAATACAAGTTTTCATCATTGCGTAGGTATGCGCCATGTACATATTCTGCATTGGTATTGGTGTCAGCTTTAGCTTCATTCATACGCTACCGAATGTGCGCGGTGTTGACATTCTGTTAGTTGTTGTTTGTTTGTTACGCGCGATGAAAGAGTATCGGGACTTCGTAATTAAGCGTTTTTTGAACGGTGAGCGACCCGGCGATATATTCCGGCTGCTGAAATCGCATGGGATCAAGCGGAACTTTGTCTACACGACCATCAGGCGATACCGGGAGACGTCCTCGACCAATGACCGTGCGAGATCCGGTCGGCCGCGTTCAGCGAGGACGCCACGGCTCATCAAGATCGTGAGGGAGCGAATTCGGCGCAAAAAGAACCGCTCAATCCGGAAAACGGCTGCAGATCTCAACGTTTCCATTGGAACCGCTCACACCATACTCACCAAGGACCTTGGTTTCAGGCCTTACAAAAAACGTAAGGTCCATGGCGTTTCGGAGGCTACCAGCAAAAAGCGGTTGGATCGAGCTAAGAGGATCCTCTCTCGGCACGCTGGTCAGGAGTTTGTTTTTTCGGACGAGAAACTGTTCGTGCTGCAGCAGCCGCACAATGTGCAAAATGACCGGGTGTGGGCGCCATCGAGGGACAGCATTCCTGAATCCAATATAAACATCCCTCGGTTCCAAAGTGCCGCGTCGGTGATGGTTTGGGGGGCAGTATGCAAACGTGGTAAGCTACCCTTGGTGTTTATTGAAAAAAAAACGTCAAAATCAACGCGGCGTACTACAAAACTGAGGTTTTGGAAAAGGTTGTTGCCCCCAGTCTCCGAAGCCTCTACGGCGATGAGCACTACGTGTTCCAGCAGGACGGTGCACCAGCCCATACGGCAAATGTGGTTCAAGCCTGGTGTCGGGACAATTTAACCGACTTTCTGGACAAAACTTTGTGGCCTCCCAGCTCCCCGGACTTGAATCCTCTCTTTTTTTTTTTTTTTGTCCAAGATGATGGCGAAGCGCAAGGAAAACAGGTTCGCACTCTGAAAAATACAAAAAGACAAAAACTCAGAAAAGGTAGGACTGTCCCCCCCGTCCCCCCCGCCCCGCCCGCGAGCACGAGTTGGAAAGGTTGAAAATTTGAAAAAGGAGGATGAGTCAACACGAGAAAAAAAAAAAAAATACTTCTTAAAAACATACATCACAATCAAAAACCAAAAAAAAAAAAAAAATGTTTTCATTTTTTAAAAAATTTTGAAAGTGTATCCGAACTTATTGAACACCGTGTAGTCAACACCCAAACCAAAGATAGATCTTATTTCTAAATAAATTCTTCTAAAGGCATCATATGTCTAAAGTTAATGGTTTTCGAGTAATCGATTTTTGTCGCGAAATTTGGCTATTCGTACCATAGTGCGCATCAATGGGATGTTGGTCCAGTAATAAGGTTTTTTGACTGGGTGAAAACTAGTATGTGTAGAAAATAAGCGTTGTTGTTGTTGTTGTTGTTGTTGTTGTTGTTGTTGTTGTTGTTGTTGTTGTTGTTGTTGTTGTTGTTGTTGTTGTTGTTGTTGTTGTTGTTGTTGTTGTTGTTGTTGTTGTTGTTGTTGTATATCCTTTTTTTAACTTTGCGAAGGTAAAAAACTATAAAACATTATATATTTCAATTAAATAAAAATATTTATGTTATTCAAATTAATTTGTTCAACTGTTCATTAATTTCTATACCAATTTTTTTTTCATTAAAATTGAAAAGTTAAACTTTTTGAAATATGGGTTAGGATTTCTTTTTGAAATAATTTATTGAAATATATAAGAGTAACTTTCAGTTCTTCTTTAGATATTGTTTTGTTTTGGTTAATATTGTTAAAGTAATTATACTATTCGTGAATAAGTATATATATAATTAAAATATTCATTATTTATTTGCATTTGCAGTTATAAATAATTGAAACTCAAGTAGCACTCGAAAAATCTTTTCTATTTATCACCTAGTTTTCATATATCATTTTAGTAATTATGCAGTAACAAAAAGCATATTTTGTCGCAGAAGAGTTTATTTAACTATACGATGTACTAGATATTTCATTTGATGGTGCTCAAATGGTTTGCTAAGACCATTTAAAACAAACTTTGGAGTTGACGTTCCATGACGTTCCATAAAGGGCGATACGGTCAAAATTTGGTCAATATCAACTTGACGTATTTCTTTCAATTTTGCATTTAAAAAACCTGAACACCCCTCATTTTGAAAGTGTGTGTGTGTGTAGAATGTTGCTCCTATTTTGATTTTGGAATTCACTCTTCAGTTGTCAAAATGCCGTCCAAGCAAGAAGAGCAGCGTATCAAAGTTTTGCTCGCGCATCGCGAAAATCCGAGCTACTCGCACGCAAAGTTGGCAAAATCGCTAAAAGTTGTCAAATCAGCCAAGCACACGAAACTGTCAAAGTTCGCAAAGAAATATCTGGTTTGGCAAGCCATCTGTACCTGTGGCTTGAAAAGCAGCATTTTCATAGCTTCCGGGACTGTCAACCAAGAAATTTACGTGAAAGAGTGTTTGAATAAACGTCTGCTGCCTTTCCTGAAGAAACACGGTTGTTCCGTACTGTTTTGGCCGGATTTGGCATCTTGCCATTACGGTAAAAAGGCCATGGAGTGGTACGCCGCCAACAACGTGCAGGTGGTTCCCAAGGACAAGAACCCTCCCAACACGCCAGAGCTCCGCCCAATTGAGAAATACTGGGCTATTGTCAAGCGGAACCTAAAGAAGACCAAAAAAATTGCTAAGGACGAGCAGCAGTTCAAGGCAAACTGGATTTCTGCGGCGAAGAAGGTGGACAAGGTGGCTGTACAAAATCTGATGGCAGGGGTCAAGCGTAAGGCCCGGCAATTCGGATTTGGAAAAGCGGAAGCCTAACTGAATATTTTTCCTGAATTTTATACTAATTGAACTTGAAAAAGAAATTTAATTTGATTTTTTAAATAAACGATATCACCGATTTACACGCGTTTTCCCTTGACCAAATTTTGACCGTATCACCCTTTATCTAATATTTTCCCGTGTGTGTGATGTTTATTATGAAGTAATTTTGACCTCCAGTGCAACATAACACATTAGGTATATTCCTGTTCCAATCATGAGTTCTTTTACTTCTGGTTTTCAAAATGCGTTTTTTGAGACACATGCGCAACGTAATGAGAACGCAACATAAACTTGTTACGTTACGTTCTTGCAATTGAACATTTCCACAACAGTGATGACTTAAAATCTATCCAAATGAAATGCACACTACCGACCACATGTGTTTTGATATTGATATTGAAAAATCAGTTAATACATAATCTGATAAGACAAGGTAAAGGTTTCTAGAGGTTGTTGTTATTGTATAGGCCTTACAAAGAAAATGGCTTAAAGTGGCTCTATTAGCTCTGATTTTTATGGTAGTGGTTATTACTATTTAAATTTTAAACAAGTATCAATCAAAGAGTGAGAGCGTAATATTTTCATTTTCGGCTATCCTTACTAGTTAATATAAATAAAATAGCTACCTTCGTAAAGCTGAAATAAATTATCTTCCCTAATTAGATAAACAGTCGTGAGATCACAAGTTGTGCGTAATGAACATTAGCTGTTATGTTTTTGAATTAATTCTGTCAACTGTTTACGTTGACAAAAAATCAATGATTTCACAAGAAATCCGTAGACCCATTTAAAAGGACATAATTTTTACTATCTTTTCAACTATAACCTAATGTATTCATCAAAGAGTAACATTTTGGAATTGTTAAAACTTTCAATATATCAGTACTTGATTGTATATTTTGCAAATCGCTTATTTAAATCAAAACCCAAGCAATTTTAATTGCTTAGTCATAATTTTGCTATCGGCCTATTTCTTAAAAGTTCACGCTTAATCATGGCTCAATATGTTTCGAAACAACGGGTTTTTATCGTGCTGTTTCAGAAACGGCAAAAGACATTTTTGGAGGCACTCAGTTTATGGTGCCTTGGGTCACGAATGGTTTACTCCGTTTGCCACAAGTGCACATGGCCACTTGTGGCCAAATCAGGAACTTCGAAGCGAATTTTGACAGCTTCATCCGTTTTAAACGGTCATCCACAGCAAACTTGTCCATTGACCCGTGAAATATTCCTATTTCGGTAACTGCTTACAATCCGCTCTAATGTAGGTCTTCATGTATGTCTTTTGTGCAGCACTGGTTTTTTTTGTGTTAGCAGAATTTCCGACACGCATTTTGGCAACACTCTGCTGCCATTCGTCCCGATTTGGGAGGTTCTGCATCGTGTCTGTTTTCAATCCGGATCGTTTCTTGGCCTTCTGGACGAAACATTGGGAAAAATCAAGTTTTTTGGCCGCGTTGAAATGTTCGAATTCCGCTCGCTTCTCTCTCGCTTTTTTGCATGTTGTTCCCGGTTTTCATCCAGCTCCTGATTTGTGGTTCACTGTCATCCATTCCTGGAAATTTTCGAATGATGTATATTCATCAGTTTTCCCGAGCCGCGATGTGACAATTCAGCCTTTTGCAGGTGAGAAAAACAGAATCATTTCGCGAACGATTTGCTGATTTTTTTTTTCATTCAGACCAGAATCTCACTGACAACTGCGTAACTGAGCGGATTTCAACAATAATCTCTGGAGAGAAACTGGGCAAAATTTTGTAAATTTCGGTCAAGTATTAAAAAAGTTACGCGTGTTTGTAAGTGTTGCAATAATTATCAACTCACCTTTCAACTGAGAGGAAATAATAATAATATTCGTGATGTGAAACTGCTATATTTTTAGAAAAAGTCATATGCATGTCAGTTGAAGAACAGCAGGCAGGTCAGCGAGAAGAAATTAAGGCCGCAGTGAAAAAAAAATCGTTGAATCCAAATTCACTCATTAAATGAAGGTTTATTCGGCGATTCTCGAACAAGTAAATTCTCTTTCCAAAATGATTTCCTGATATGGATCTGGACTCAGAAAATAGTCAACTATTTATTAACGTATTTATGAAGTGCGGATTTCAGACAAATAATGCACAAATTCATTTTAGTTGAAAGTTAAATGTGATG
Source organism: Aedes koreicus (assembly GCA_024533555.2). Taxonomy (NCBI): domain Eukaryota; kingdom Metazoa; phylum Arthropoda; class Insecta; order Diptera; family Culicidae; genus Aedes; species Aedes koreicus. Next base: position 215,087 of record JAHHFK020002450.1, on the reverse strand, counting down.
TCTTCAATTTCTAAAAAATGAAAGTCTCATGTAATTCCTATTATTTTATTTCGGACTGTTGATTCAATCCGTTTTAAATGCTCCAGCTATGTGCATGATAATCAATTGAACTAATTACAACATTTTATTAAGTGTGTGAGTCTCAGGGCTCCGAAATATACATGACATTTTGGTAGTATGTACTGACACGCCTGGTGCAGTTTAGCAATCCTCAAAGCAATCCTCCGTTGCTCAGGGAGGACAATAAAATGTATTATAATCGAAAATTTTTGATTAATGTCCTGAATTTCCTTCTTCAATAGCCTAAGTCATCATCGTTATATAAAACATTTTTAGATAAGTTGAGTTAAAAAAAGTCCAAACAAAACCTCCTCAATTCAAGAGCCCCATAACTGTCATGGTCATAGGAAGTAAATTTAATTCCGTCGCCACATCAATTCAATTCCCATCGCATAAAAATATTTCCATCATCGTCAACGCATTTTCTTAAATTAGAAATATAGCCCCTTTCGAAAGACGGAGCGCACTCACGAGTCGCAATCGCGCGTCAATTAATTAATCCAAGCATCGGCTCGATTCGCCGAGCGTGACGCGTACATCGTTCAGCCTGCGCCAAACCATCGTCATCATCGCTGGAGATCATATTTTAATGCAATAATAAACACATAAAGATAAGACCCCATCAGCTTAATTCTGCTCAACCAGTCAGTCAGTCACCACAAACCCTTCATCAAACTCTAGCCAAACGTATGCGAGCAAAGCTTCACTTGTTATGGACTGGAGTGGCATCATCATTTCACACAGAGTGACGGCGGCGGCGGTGGCGGCGGCAGTACCAGAAACAGAAAAAATCGCACTCTTTTAGAAACGATGACAGCGACGGCAGGGCAAGCAGCGTCGGTGGCGGTTTAAGCCGTATATCGGCTCATTTTATTATTTTTCTCACCCACGCGTGCCCTCCCCCTTTTCCGCCACCGACATGAACATGTGCATATCGCGCGCACTGCACTCAGTGCATACTCATAAAAGCGAATCATTTTCATTTTCATATGCCCAGCCGCCTTTCGCCGTCACCGTCGTCGTCGTCGTCGTCGCGGTTGTCGTTGCCGGTTGCAGTTTCAGTGCAACTGCGGAAAATATGGCGCGCACTTTCATTCGAACAACCCCTCCCTCCCACCTCCAGCAACAGCGGGGTGGGCGCGCAAAAATGCGTATGTGTACTCCTACCAAACACACACCCCGAGCCAGCCAAATGCAATCCAGAGCAATGGCTGGCAACTGCAAAACTGCAACTGCACCAGCTGCTGCAATTAGTTATGACGTGCGAAAATAAAATGTATCAAATTTCAAACTTTTCTGTGTGCCTTCTTGGTGTGAGGAAAGAGAGACGGCGAATGCGAATGAACCGCGAGTCCTCCCCCGTCCGACGACGACGGCGACGACGACGACGACGACCTGACACATGGTGCTATCACACATTTCTATTGCAGTAGGGGGTTGCGCATTTGCTCACTCTTTTTGTACGAATCCACTGGAAATGCAGGTGCCCGGGGGAGGGGGTTGGAGCGGACGGTAATACATGTGAAATTGTAGCAAAAAATGACGATGGATTGTTTATTTTTGGAACGCTTCAAATTATCCACGGTGGTAATTTTAATACATACCGTCGAAAGTGGTTCTCACACTGCTGGCTTGGCTGCATTGAAGGGGCGCGGGACGGCCGGCGGCGGGACGCATTATTGGTGCGGGTGGCAGTGAGTCATTTGAACTTCGGAGGTAAGCAGTGAGAGTGATGATAACACAAAACAGATCCCTTTCATCGAGATGTCGAAGAGCTACGTATGATTATGTAAATGGGTGCGAGCTACACGGGCAAAGTGTTTGTAACCAAGGTGAATGTACCTACCTACTGCGGTGAAATAAGAAAAGTGAGATCTTGTTTCTGTCACGATGACACTTAGGACGGGAATGCAGCTAGGACAGGACCTGTCAGCTCAGAGAGAGATGACCTCTTATAAATTTATGATTGCTATGATACGGGGGTCGCTCCAGTGTTGGCAGATATGTTTACACAGTAATCCTATTGAAAATAATGTAATTAAAAATATAATCAAAATTCGTCAATATTCTTTTAATATTTGGTAATATTCAATAAGGTAAACGTTTAACAATTGTCAATATTTTAAATGGAGAGGTTCGTGAATTTGAGGCTCTACGAATACAAAACTGCCTTACAGGGAAGAAAAGGATGATAATAAAAATATATTAAAAATTCAAATAAATAATACGCGTTATTTTTAAATCTTCGTAAGCTTTTTTCTGATCTTTATTTTTCCAGAAAGTATCATTTTTCCAAATCCAAAAACCCAACAGTATATCATTTTCTAGTAAGAGCAAACTTTAATATTAATGAATATTTGTTTTGCTAGCCATAGAGAAACAATGTGGATGTATTTTAAGGATTAAAAAAAGGTACCACAAGAAAATGATCTTTACATTTTTAAACAGATTAATATTTCTCATTTATTATTTCAAATATGCATTCTCCCTTCACCATTCCAGCTTCTATGATAGCATACTTCTGCTATCGAACTTTTTCTTCCGTTGCTTACGCTTCTGCCCTGACTTTAGCCGGAATGATACATAACGTCGCACCAATGTCATCTTGAAGGATGAGCAGTGGAAAATGTTCGGAAGGAGTGCCAATTCATTCACTACCTTCTGTTCAACATTATTTTATCCTTGTTCGAAATATAATGTTTATCGAATTGCGATACACGATTTCCATGGCTTTGAAAAAATTGAAGGTATCAATGGATGGAAAGTGGATGTTTTTCTTAATGGTGTTCGCTCGATAGAAAGTGAAGCTTTGATAGTCGGAGTGAGCACCCTTTGGACTCTCCGTCATTTTGACACATTGCTTGCAAACAGTACCCTTATTCGCTAGACTTTTTAACACGTAGCCCGTAACGTAGAAGAGCGCATTCAGCTCTCCTCGGTCCAGCACCTCACCGGAAACTTCCTGCAGCATTTCATAATCCATATCTACTGCATCACTGTTGTCGACAACTGTCATCTGTCGATCTGATGCTGTTGTATTTTGCTCGTTGGATTGCTTGCGACGCTGAAAAAGAAAATCTGCCATTCCTACCAGATGTTCCTGGTCGTCAAATGAGTATGACGAATTTGGAACAGGAGCCATATACTGCGATAATGTTACTGTCTTTAAGTTTCTACCAAAATCCCGTGGTGTGGGTCGACGTTGCTTGGATCTTATAGCTGAAAAAAGGCTCCCCAGACAGTCTTGAACAAAGCGGGAAGTGAAGATCCTCTTGTGACCACTAGCAAAAAATCGTAAGATCAGTCGGATAATGGCTTTCGTGCATATAACTAGTCCAGTCTTCCACGGTTTCCATCGGCATAATTCTCCAACACGTACATCGTAAATTAAACGAGTGGTATTTTCAAGACGGTTTATTGTTTCCTATTGTTAGGGATAAAATAATTGTAATTGTTACATTTCAATGCGATACCAAGAAGGTATGAATTGAAAATATTTGATTCAAATGAATACTCTTTGTAATGAGTGCTAATGAAATCATTAGCCTCTCATGTAAATCCTGGCGTATCTCCTTAAATTCATAAATACTAATACCCCTATCATATACAGGGTGACTAGTAATTTGTGTTACACCCAAAATTAGGTGATAGATCTCATTTGCAGTCTAAAATTGTATGGCGAGGTATGTCTAAAAATGACTGCCAACTTGCTAAATTTTCAAAATATGTTTAGAAGATACCTTACAAGATCAATTCTAATTGCTTTACAAATTTGATAAATTCAGTAGTTTACTTTGAGCTAACAGAAAAGTATTCATTTGATCCCCGTAGGTATCGATATGTTCGATACGATATTTTCCTGGTATCGATACTTTCTTTAGCTATTGCTTTGAAGTAAAAGTATCGATGTTTTTATGATATCGTGGAATCCTTACCTGTAAAGCTTTTGGGTCTGATTGGCGCAGCGCATGATCTTCCGAACGATTGTTGAGTGTTTCGTACCAGTCTGACATGTCCTCAATGTAGCATGCTGTGGTTAGCAGTTCATGTCGGTTTTTCTCGGAAGCCACTACGCGTAGCGCAGCAGCAACCGCTCGATTGCAGTATTTTGTTGCGTTAGATACTTTCATTTTGTCGACAGACGAAACAGGAACATCAAACGCCACGTCGGCTGGAGATAACCTATGAGCCATTCTCAATTGATTCCCTGCCTCGAATTCGACCAACTCTTTCAGATGATCCCGATGCACAATATCCGATGAAAGGCCATTTTTATTGACATACCATTTTGGAACGACGAGAAATCTGTTGTTGATCCATCCATGAATTGCATTTTTAAAAACATGGACTGGATCGGTCACGATCTCCAGTTTTCGACTGTTGTCGATGGGATGCTGCAGTTCCAGATCAGACAAGATATTCTGGTTTTTGATGTTCAGCCCCATATCCTTCCACATCTTTTGATTCTCGGAACTGGAGTCAGAGGTAACAAACTGTACTCGCAAGCCAAGCTCTTCCGATTTTTCAATAACGGACAACACTAGCTTCTTGAGTTGCTCTGGAGGAATTTCGTAAACTCGTACGCAACAACTTGCTTCCACCGTTCAGCAACTCCAACAAGCATCAAAACCAAGCCTTTAGACGCTAAGTCATCAGATGGAGGCAGAGTCGTCTTTCCAACGAACTGTTTAGTGCTTGCACACCACTCTTCTGCTTCGTCGATGCTCATTTCGTCGAGAACCAGTCCACAATCCCACTCAATTTCTGTCATGCCAGCCACTTTGAATTTCAGCAGTCCAAAAATATCTTCAAGGATACCTAAATTTTTCGAAACCATCAACTAAAACTTTTACAGAACATTAGAATGATTTAATTATACCAGGAGGAAAGTGAACGTCTGCAATTCGACGCAGCAGTGTTCTAGTCGATGGGAGCGGAAAGCCTCTTTTTATTAGCTTGTCGTAGCCACCCTGACATGCAAATCGGATTTGCAGCGAATCCATTATCGTTGCTTCCGACCACTGCTTCACTTGACGAACTTTTCCGGAGAGAAGCTTCAATTGATCGTCGTTGAAAATTTGTTTACAGGCAATATCCAACGAGTTCGAATCTACGACATCCGAATCATCTGTTTTCTTTCGCGCAACCAGATTGCCGTAACGACTTCTCCAACGACGAATCGATCTAAAGTAGAAGATGTGATTCAATGAAGCTGAAAGCATTCCATCCAATCGAATATTTAGCAAATTACCTCTTAAGCTTGGTAACTTGCTCTCTCAAACGAAAAATTTCCCCTCGTAGTCGAGACTGTGACATAGCATCTCCTCCTAGCATAGGTACCTGGTCAATGTTTTCCACTATTTCATAATCCGTAAATTCTCCATTTGATGCAGCATATCCTGTTCCACTATGCTCATCACCATAAATTTTCTCAACCACCTCCATTTCCTGCCACTCTTCATCCGGCGGAGTGACGGCAATTGGAATATTCCAAGTTCCATTGGCATTTCTTTTGCCGTTCGGGAAATGAAGCTGCATCAAACTAATCGTTAATTTATGAGGTTTCATTGAATTTCATTGATGCTTAAGCTGCAAATTCTGCTGTGGGGCGAAATCTTGAGCAGGAGAATGTCTTCCTCACGTGCGTTCCCAATGCAGGCCTTCATCCACTTTCGGCGAACGATTGGATCTCTCGGGAACCGATGAAACTGGAGACCCGGATGTGACACGTCACTGCGACCACAATTTATCGCTTTGCACTTCATTTCGAACCACTGCAAAAGTGAACTTTTGTTCTAGTTGTCACAAACGAAAAAAGTGAAAAAATAGTGACAAAATAGCAACATCGCCAAACCAACAACAAACTGCCTGCTTGTAAAATAACTCGACGGAGGCGGTAGTGGTGGTTGTCAAAGCGACCAATAAGAAACGGTCTTTTTTGACAGCTAAATGGTCTTGTTTTTGCACTAACAGCTGGCAGGTCCTGTCCTAGGAATGCAGTATTGTGGTTGTTGTCTCGGAACTGAAAAGTTACAATTGGTTTCACCTTTCTTGTTAAATTTACTCAAGGTCGAAGGAACACCACTCGGACATGTTACAACGATTGAATTCAACAAGTTGGTCCACAGGAGAAAATAGGAATATAGTTTAACATATTGAGAGTTTTTTATTGTCCTTGAAATCAAAAATGTGGGTGTGTGTTTTTTTCTGAATTCAAATGACTTAAATATTGTGTGTACAGAATATGAATAAAAAAAATATAGGGATTTAGAGGTGGCGCAAACGGCTTAAGGTTCATAGATCAAGAATAGGAAAAATACTAATGACCTAATTTGAACCTTCACTACTAATGACCGCATTTTTCATTTTATGCATCGTAAACAACCAGAAGCACTGAAAACTATACCATTGTTAAGATTATATTCCAGTTTCAGTGCATAGTTATAGTTGATTACAAATAAATTTTCGCCTTAAAAGCTTGAAATTATCATGACCTCATCATAATTCTGCCCCACCAATTTCGCAAATTTCGTGCGCAGAGTGCAAAAATGTTTCATGAGTTCCATAAATGTTAAAAGAATCGTGTTTGAACTAAAAAATTATTGGTTTTTATTAGCCCCAGCCGAAACGACATCATGCGTTCAGTCAAAAAATGCAGATAACACACATGTAATAAACGTTAAAGTCTCGATCAACAATTTGGAGTTCTCAAAGGAGACACTATTTTCGTTCCACCTTTCGATACTTCTTCTATAATAAGACTCAAGGGCTATTCCTAAACTACGTATACTTTTCTGGGGGAAGTGGAGGCTGACCAAAGTCTGTGCTACACTAGGCGCTACATACGAAATTTCAAAAAAAAAAAAAATAATGAAGAAAATCTACAAGCGGGAGAGGGCGGGGTTTGAGATTTAAAAAAAAATGAGTCTACGTGGTTTACGAATGCATCCTAACGGACATCCAGTAAATAGTGAAGTCATCAATATATTTTTAAAAAGGTCAATATATATGAAACAATTGGCAACCAAACGCTTTCTTCCAACGTAGGAAAAAATCCTAGCCTTAAAAGATGAGAAACGAAGATTACAGCAAATTTTAAATTGACATGCCCTTGAAACAAAAGGCATATTAATTTTCAGCATAATTTTTCAGTGGTGTGAATTTAATTTCTTGGAGACACTTCTATTAATAATGATAGAGGTCAACATGCTACATTCAACTTGGCATAATTTTACTTGTTTCATATGAACTGTGTGGTGTTGTCTTCCTAACTATAATAACCTGAAAGTAAACTAATACTACACTTTCCAACCAATTTTTAAAGATACATTTAGCCCTAGTAACTGTATTTGCGAAGTTGCCACTTTCCATACAGTGTTGCTTTGTGTGCGAGGTGATGATACCTTATTTATTTATTTTATTTATTAACATTTAAATAGCCATACATCGTATTTACGATATGACTTCATCTACAACATTTCGCCAATATACTCGGTCTATGGCTGCCTTTCTCCAACTTCGTTGACGACCCACACTCGCCAGATCCTGTTGCACCTGGTCCGCCCATCGTGCTCGCTGTGCCCCACGCCTTCCTGTACCGGCCGGATTCGAGGCGAACATCATTTTTGCAGGGTTGTTGTCCGGCATTCTCGCAACATGCCCTGCCCACCGTATCCTTCCAGCCTTTGCGACCTTCTGAATGCTGGGTTCGCCGTAGAGTTCAGCGAGCTCGTGGTTCCATCTTCGCCGCCACACTCCATCCTCCTGTACGCCGCCAAAGATGGTCCTCAGCACCCGGCGTTCGAAAACACCAAGTGCTTGCAGGTCCTCCTCGAGCATCGTCCACGTCTCGTGCCCGTAGAGAACAACCGGTCTTATCAGCGCTTTGTACATGGTACATTTAGTGCGGCGGTGAATCTTTCTTGACCGCAAGTTCTTCTGGAGCCCGTAGTAGGCACGACTTCCACTGATGATGCGTCTTCGGATTTCACGGCTGTTGTCGTTGTCAGCCGTAAGCAAGGATCCAAGGTAGATGAATTCTTCCACCACCTCGAATGTATCCCCGTCTATCGTAACACTGCTGCCTAGGCGGTCCCTGTCGCGCTCGGTACCTCCTGCTAGCATGTACTTTGTTTTCGACACATTCACCTCCAGTCCGACTTTCACAGCTTCGCGTTTTAGGCGAGTGTACATTTCTGCCACCGTTTCAAATCTTCTGCCGACAATGTTCATGTCATCCGGATAACAAACGAACTGACCGGATCGAGTGAAAATCGTACCCCGGCTGTTGAGCCCGGCTCTTCGCATGACACCTTCTAGCGCAATTTTGAACAACAGGCACGAAAGTCCATCACCTTGACGTAGTCCCTGGCGGGATTCAAACGAGCTGGAATGTTCGCCCGAAATCTTCACGCAGTTTCGCACACCGTCCATTGTAGCTTTAATCAGTCTAGTGAGCTTCCCGGGAAAGCCGTTCTCGTCCATAATCTTCCATAGCTCTATGCGGTCGATACTGTCGTACGCCGCCTTGAAATCGATGAACAGATGATGCGTCGGGACCTGGTATTCGCGGCGTTTTTGGAGGATCTGGTCCGTCGGCGAGCGCCCGTCGATGAAACCGGCCTGATAACTTCCCACGAACTCATTTACTTTTGGTGAAAGCCGGCGGAAGATGACCTGGGATAGCACTTCGTAGGCAGCGTTTAGGACTGTGATCGCTCGGTAGTTCTCACACTCCAGCTTGTCGCCTTTCTTGTAGATAGGGCATATAACCCCTTGCTTCCACTCCTCCGGTAGCTGTTCTGTTTCCCAGATTCAGACTATCAGCCGATGCAGATAGATGGCCGGCCTTTCCGGGCCCATCTTGATGAGTTCAGCTCCGATGCCATCTTTGCCAGCTGCTTTGTTATTCTTGAGTTGTTGGATAGCATCCATTATGAAAACCTCAAGTATCAGAACGCTTCATTGGAACAAGAGTGTAACTAATTTGTTATGTTGCACTGGAGGTCAAAATTACTTCATAATAAACATCACATACACTGGTAAATATTATGTATGCAACGTCATGATTAAGTTTACTATGCTGCACGTTTACAAAGACAAACAGGTCTCGACTTACTCCAATGTTTGGCAAACCATTTGAGCAACACCAATGAAATATCTAGTATCTCGTATACGTTAAATAAACTCTGCTGTAACAAAATATGCTTTTTGTTACTGCAGATTAACTAAAATGAAACATGAAAACTAAGTGTTGAATATTAAAGATGTTTTGTGAGCTACTTGGGTTAGGGATTCCACTCTTAATAACGGTTTTAGAAAATGCGGTCTAGTTCCTTGGAACGCAGATGCGATTGATATCACTTTATTGCCGAATCCGTACACAAACTCTAAAGACAAAAGAGAATCCATTCCAGTTCCTGTACCCGAGCCAGAAGCTGAACCAAGCCTGCCTAGCTTCTTATTTCTTCGTTAGTTGAATCCTCGGCTGCCATCAGAGCTGCTCGTTGCCTTCCAAGAGCAACGTAGAAATTTGTTGTGGACCGGAAATCCTGAGGCAATTCAGTTGTTCGATTTATGGAGGAGAGTATCCGATGAAGTGGAGGGACCACCGGATTTCCTTGAAATCGATCCTACTTTAATCGGCCTTGACATGAGTATGCCTGATCTATAAGCAGAACCATACATTGTTTATGAGGAAAGTAGGTATAACAATTTCAACATTTATTAAATTTTCATGTGACTATCGTAAAAGTATTGCAGCAAAATTTCCGGAAGAAATCAATGAGATTGCCGAAACATCCAAGGTGACTCTGGACTATACAGGATTTAGTGGGTTTAATTTTTTTTAATATAACGATATAAGCTAATATGTTTATTTATTTATTTATTTATTTATTTATTTATCTCAATAATTCAACTGACAACAAATGTCTAAATGAATAAAAAACTTAAATTACTTGGTTACGGCCAGAAGTACGGAAAGAGTCAAGTAGCCGATGACGAAACACGTCAGCAGATAAGCTGAAGTCGAACATATTGAAACGCTCGTTTAAACGCTGGCTGATTTCTCGAATTGGTTCATGGAGTGCATAGTTGTTGTTCTGTGGCTCAAGATGCAAAAATACACGTTGACGAAGAGGTCTCTCGGGAGCGTACAAATTTAACTGTAACAACAGTGCCGGACAGTCAATTTCACCCCTGAGCAGCTTCCCAGCAAACAAAGCCTGAGCGGCCTTTCGTCTCACCTCAAGTGGCTCGATATTAAGCAGACGGCAACGCTCTTCATACGGAGGCAGGTTCGTAGGTTCACGCCAACTGAGAAAGCGAAGAGCGTATCTTACGAACTTTCGTTGAACTGCTTTGATTCTGGCGATCCATATGGCCTGGAAAGGGCACCATACAATAGCACATGTTCAAATAATAATCCAACAGAAGAATGGTCCGATCCGCCATGCGTCTCAGTTTTTCCTGAAAATTCATCTGCACGTGGAAAACGAAAGCACCGCGTTGCACCAGCGGTGGCTACAAGCAAATTCTGGGACTTATAGTACAGAGAAGAAGAAGCAGCTAAGAAGATGGTGGAAATATCCAAGCTCCAGAAACTCGAAGAAAGGAAGGAAAAAGTTCAAACATAAGGAGAAAGAAATGAAAGCTGTGGCCAAATTAAAGAAACAGGAAGAACGAACGAAGCAAAAGGAGAAACTGGAAGAAGAGAAAAAGGCGAAAAAGGCCATTCGCATGCAGAATAAGGAAGCTAGATTGAAGCAGAAGAAAAGGACAACAAACAACACAACAACAACGGAACAAGTTGAAAATGAGGAAAAACTACCACAACAAGCATAACATTATCAGTCCAAATATTATCAAATATGTATAAGAATGTACTACATGTATTACATTACACGATAACTATTTCTAGGCTTACCAGTTTTTTTGAGTTTCATTGCCTTTAACATTATGTGAAGTACTGCTCGATTAAGAAAATATGAATTACAGTTACTTTGCAATCACCTCAGTATTATAGGTCACCAATCATATAAAGACTGTATTCGATGAAATTTGGACACACGCAATTGTTCGTAACTTTTTAGCGTGTGGGTAAACATTATTGAAATTTTAACTGAATGTATTTCATTGTGTTGTGTCAATTGTGTAATGAGTTTCGTGAAAATCGGTCGAGTGATTTCAGTGATGGCTTCGAATGAAGAAATAGTGCGCCAACAAATTTTGGGCACTCACTTCGAAAACCCAAACGCTTCTCATCGATGGATCGGAAAACAGCTTGGAATCGCACATTCAACCGTATCTCATGTGATCAAAACGGTCAAGGACCGTAAGACAACCAAGCGGAAAAATGGTAGTGGCAAAAAACGTGGCACATCAAATCCGGAGAAGGCCAGGATGGTATTGAACCAATTTAAGCGTTATCCCAACATTTCGATCAGGGATGTTGCGAAAAAGGCGAAAGTTTCAGTTTGTTTTGTGCAGAAAACAATGAAACGTTCTGAATTACATGTGTACAAGGTCCAGAAGGCACCGAACCGAAGCGATAAACAGAACTCGGTGGCCAAAACTCGTGCAAGAAAACTGTACAGGGAGTGGCTCACAAAACCGTTCTGCATTGTGATGGACGATGAGACCTACATTAAAGCCGACACCAAACAAATGCCAGGACAGGAACAATACGTCGAAGAAGAAACTGTCGAAATTCGCCAAAAAATTCCTTGTCTGGCAAGCGATCTGCGGATGTGGCAAAATGAGTCAGCCCTTCATCACCTCTGGGACCGTCAACGGACAAATCTACAAGGACGAATGCCTCCAAAAACGACTTCTGCCCTTCTTGAGATCTCACGATGGCCCGACACTGTTTTGGCCGGATTTGGCATCTTGCCACTATGCCCGGCCCGTCTTGGACTGGTACAAAGATAAAAATGTAGTTTTTGTACCAAAAGACGTCAACCCTCCAAACACTCCGGAACTTCGCCCGATTGAAAAATTTTGGGCAATCATGAAGGCAAAGCTCGTTAAAACTCCAAAACTGATAGAAAATGAACTTGAACTAAAGAAAGTGTGGTTAAAAGTAAGTAAGCAAGTCAGTCCTATCATTGCCCAAAATTTGATGAAAGGGGTCAAGGCAAAGGTGCGGGCATTTGGGTTGGGAGAAGAGGTTCAATAAACCAATGATGTCAAAACTTAACCATTTAGTAGTACTTTATTTCCAAAAAGTTTGAAAAGAATCGGGCTCAAGGCAAATTTTTGGTGACCTATTTTGTGTGTCAAAATTTCATCGAATACAGTCTTTAGACCAGTTTTTTATGGTTTTTAACACTCCATCGAACAAAGAACTGTATGCATATTTTTAGAATCTTTAGAAAGTATGTGGGATACTTTAAACTTATTTTATGTACCTTTGAATCACAAGATGGAGTGTGAAATGGATGAGCCTGAATACTGGGTAACCTAAATAAGCTGCGCTGATTTAATACAGATAAAAAATTGAATTTGTTTTACGATGTGTGGTTGGGTTGCACTTCTAGGTGGAATTTTTCGTTATGTGTTTCATTAATTGTGCTTTCAATAACATTTTACCAGGTGGTTACGAACTATGGAACGATTGATAAGCATTCTAGCATATGGAAATCGTAATCAAAGAGGTGTCCGAAATTTGAATTTCTTCTAATTACGTGTCCGAAGTTTGAATTTCAATGGTTCATGGAATAAACTTCCTTTTTCAAATAAATTTTACATTTCTTTTCAAAATGTCACTGTAGCCAACACAACACAGTACTAATGAAGCAATAAATCAGAAGAACATGTCCTACCCAAGTGTACAACTTGTTTCAATAGAGCATAAAAATCTCTCTTGAAACAAATTAGGGATAGTTTTGTTTGGCTATGTACCTCAAAATCATCATAACAGGAACGGAAAAAGCGCAAGGGTGGAACCTGTTTGCAACTTGACATTGGTTTACAGAGTTGCAATAGCATTTTGTAAAACTTTCAAATATTGTAAATCGCGTTGCAAAAAGGTGAAATTATACCAACGTGTAAAAGAATGCAAGGATAACTTTTTTTTTTAAATGAATATCGTTATCAACCAAACATTCCTGATCAAAATACAGAGAACTAAAATGATCTAAGAAATCGTGTTGAAATAAGTTTATTTTTTAAACGCTTTCAGATTCACGGATCAATATTCTGTTCTACTATGAAAAAATATGAACGCCCTTGAATAAATCCTCGAAAATATAGCATTGCTTTAGAACTTGAAAAGAAAAATTTGTGTAAAATTTTGTTTACATTTTAAAGAATCAGAATTCTGATTAATTTTAACAATAATAAATCGTCATACGTTCATGTTAGGTCAAAGCTGTCGAAGAATGAGTGGTATTTTAAAATCTCATTTTGTATTGCAAGATTTTGGCATATGGCTTCTACGAACAAACCAAATACACTACCGGCTAAAATAATTATGAACCCATTCCTAACACGTTAAGTGCTTCTATGATATTTACCTATGCAGAAATCTTTAAATTATACATATTTGGACAAAAGTGGCAGTAGTAGTCTGATAGTGGGGTATTTCTTTTATTTACGTATACCAGATTGACTTAGAATTAAAATCTACAGAATTCTACATGATTAAATATTAATAAATTTAATATTAAATTAAACAAACAGCTGCCTATTTGTTCAAAGAATATACATAACGTACTGAAAAGAGGGTGTTTGACTGGCATTACAAGTAAAACAACAATGTATGGGTCGCCTTCAACAAAAGTTTACAATCCATTGGAACAAAGAATAGGAATAATTCAGAAGCTACGCCATGCTTTTTACTTAAAAAAATTGAAGAAAAATTGAGTGAGGATTTCTTCTTAGAGGTTCATGCGGAATAATAAAATAAAATCCTAGTATTACTAACCCATAAAATTATTATTCCAAAATTTTTTCTAAAACTAAAAAAAAAATTTCAACCCTTGCGCTGAACTGGCCGGCTTGACGTGCCGCAAGGGCTCAGTAGGGATCAAGACCCGAAGCTAAGAGTCAGTTCCATTGTGGTTATATCACATTTATTAGCAGAGCAGCACATCGAAATTTTAGGTTCATTATTCTTTATATGCTATACAATTTCAGATCATCCATGGATATCCCAAATTTTGTAAAATAATCTCAAATCAATTTTTTTTTCTGGTGGCCATGATACATTATCTAAGCTTTCAGGTTCATGGTGGATGTGCGGGTCCGTATACAATTGCAGCAGGACCACAATCTGCAGACACGTAAATACAAATGAAATTATTATCGTTTTATATTATAACATCCATTCACTACATTTTGTATGCTTTTTTATAAGTCATTTTCAGCTTCACATTTATGCATCCTTGTCAGTTATAGCTCACCTAACCTACATTATGTATTTGAAAAGATAGGAAGGTTTTGATTGTTTTTTTTTAGAAAGGATCATATTCGAAAAATTCTACTTAAAACAGCACTTTCCTTCTTCATCAGAAATATATATTAATTCAAAACCTAACAGTTTACAATCATTCATTTCCTATTTCACAGACATGAGGAATCATTTATGGGTGTACAAGAGCTATAGAAAAATTCAATTTCCTAATTTTTTATTTTAGTTTTATTAAGATTCAGTTTTTAGATTCATACTCATCTGAAATTTATTTCGCCTTATTATTAGCTGTCTTCAGTTTTTCTAATATTATTATGACATTAATACACATCTAATTTTTATTTTCAGGAACATACCAGTAGATGTCATATATATCTTGTACCTACGCTTATTATGTTCTCTGACTATTATTGTGAAAACAAATTCTAATCTTAGTAGATCTTATTTCAATAGAAACTGCAACAGTCTTTCGATGAGTGGATGGTCAGATTAGTTACGGATATATGTATTCTACTATAGTTTACTGGCTTGCTGGTATTATTATTTTATATTTTAACGTCAGTTTATTATTTTATGTTGTGATATTAAATGATGTGACATAATTGCATTTAAATTCATTTCATTAAAATCGCTATTTCAGATGAGACTCACTACATAAATTATTACAAGGAAACGGAACAACACATCGAAATTTTAGGTTTACTATTCTATTGCTATATAATTTCAGATTATACATGGATATTCCAAGTTTGATGAGATAATTTTAAATCAATTTTTTTTCTCGCAGCTACATTGTCTAAACTTTCAGGTCCACAAATGGAATTGTTATTATCATTCTTATATTCATTCACTATATTATTTGTCATTATAATATTCATTCGCTATATTTATTATAATTATAATATTAATTCACTATATTTTATACATTACTATATGACATTAAATATATATTGGGAAGGGAGGGAGCACCAGGGTATCACTCAAGCTGGAATTGGACAATGGAGTGGTATGACAACCGGCGTCTAGGAGGGAACAAACAGTATTATTTTCTTTATCCTACCGATTCGATTGTGGTGCTGTGAATTCTACTCCAACAATTTCAGTGAGAGTGACGCGCCCTTCTTAACAAGCCATCCCGTAGAAAGCTTAATGAGTATTGCGAATTGGGTTATTCGAGTTGTTGGATCGTATCGTTGGAAGGAGATTCTTATGTTTCCGCGGGTTTCGCGTAAGTGTCTCTGCTTACGGGTCCGCCCCACCGTTTTTGGCCCTTCATACAGCGTTACTGTGAATGCAAATCGGTAACTCAATTTGATCTTGCTATTAAGTGGAGCTGCATACATGACAAGGTCTTAGAAGGGATGGTGGCTACCTTACATACATACATACAAGTCTAAGTCTAAAAAAAAAATTTCAATTGTATTATAAAATAAAATAAAATGTGTTACTTCAACAACTTTAGGCACAAATGTTTCAAAGTGAAGTTATCTTAGCACAAGTGGAAAATATCCAACTGTTCTTGATTTGTTTTTGTGTAAAACTTGTTGCAAAATAAAGTGCAATTATTCAATTGCATTGTTTATGACGAACTAGCCAGAAAAAAATCAATCTTATGATTGCTTAAAGAAGCTTGATAAGTCATTTCCTGTTTTTTTTTTTATGAATTCATTTATTGGTACAGGCTCAATTGAATCAACTTTACAGAACCAAGTTTTCATGTTTATATACATCAGTTATCTCAGAACTAAGGTTAAGGGGGTGGAACCGATTACTCGCGGCCGTCTCGAGGTTAATAGGAATTACAATTTTATGGATGGGAAAATTGCGGTGGAAATTTTAAACAAAGCATAAGGAACAATGGTTTTCTTATATCTAGAATTTCAAATTACAATTTTTTAATTGAACGTTTTCAATTTCAAAAAAAAATCACTCACTCACACACACAACCACAATCACACAACGATGCACACAATCCTCAAAAATTTAACCTAAACAAGGAAGTTAATCAAACTACAATCTAAGGCTAATGTTAGTCAAAAAAACATAAATGAGTTTCATAAACTCCAGATCGCGTGCAGCCAAAATGTCTCGCATCGGTACATTGGGTTGTCTACCTCGAGCCCGAAGGGAATCATAAAGCTCCGATCTGACTCCACAATGCTCAACACAAGACCAAATAACGTGATCTGCGTCCTGGTAACCTTGTCCGCACTCACAGAGATTGCTGTCGCTCAGCCCAACCCGGTATAAATGAGCGTTCAAAGAATAATGATTGGACATGAGGCGAGACATCACACGAATGAAGTCTCGACCCACATCCATCCCCCTAAACCAGGATTTCTTCGACACCTTTGGGATGATAGAATGTTGCCATCGCCCCAAATCTCCTTTACTCCATTTATACTACCAGCTATCGAGTGATATCTGACGATAAATGATGTATGATGTATGATATGTACTACCACCCATTGTAGCACGGAAACTAAGTCCGACAGCAATGGGCTCTCCTCTCTGTTAGACTTGATCAAGCTTTAATAACCACTGATTATCCTAATCATGCCGTTGTATGAAGGGCCAAAAAGGGGTTGGGTGGATCGATATGCAACATTGTTTATACGTATCCACAGGGATATACAGAATCTCCTTCCAACAACAAGACTGAACAATTGGTCAAAAGAGCAAGCTATCTAACAGGAGGATGCCCCAATGGGCGGGGAGAAGAGCCCGCCCTCTATTCACAATCTGTTAGCACTCTTCCCATCCAGAGTGCTTCAATCGGGTGCCCTGATGGTCCCTCCCATTCCCATGTTATATTTATATAATGATGTATATATTTATGTGAATGCAAGATACTACAAGCATTCGTATCTATAATATATGATCTTCATTCGGTTGATCCTGAAATGCGAGAAATGTTGTAAAATGTTAAAGTGTAGAGTTCTGTGGTTCGCGTTTAGGCACGTTTTCGTTCGTTTTCAGTGATAGCAGCATTTCACCAAAATTTTGATTTGAGGTATCCTGAAAAAGTTTATTAAATCTATTGAAATTTTACAAAACTAACATTTATACATATTTATTTACTGTTGCCATGGTCACTATTTGCTACTTGATGCTGATTTTATAATAGCAATCCGCTTTTATTTTTGCTGACCTAATAGTTATTGCTACCGAGTTAGGAATGAGAAAATTTAAGTGGAAGGGAAAGATAAATGGGCAAAAAACAATAAGTAATGTTTTAATCATCTTTGAAGTAAAATCAATAAAACAATATTACCAAATATAATGATATTGTGAGTTATGATCAAGTAATGACAAAGGTTGAAATGTAAAATCAAACACTAGCCAAATGGCACACAGCGCTGCATGAATCATATCAGCTCAGAATTGGTAAAAAGTCCATTTGAAAACCGGAAATGAAAAATACATTCAGCAATAAGTGCAAAAGCCTACCACAGATTCCGTAATTTTCAAAAGCCTACCACAGCTGTAATTTTCTGCGTTATATCTCCTTTACTGCATTTATACTGCCAGCTATCGAGTGATATCTGACGATAAATATAGAAAAATTCGTTGAAGGCGATTTGTCGGTCATAAATATCGCCTTCCATAGCGCCCACCCTTGCAAGCGAGTCCGCTTTCTCATTGTCAGGAATCGAACAATGAGATGGGACCCAAACAAAGGTGATAATAAAAGAACGTGAAGATAAAGTACTTAGAAGACCTCGTATTTTCATAAGAAGGAGCGAATAGCCTCTATAGAACTAAGACTATTCGTGAAAATGAAGTATTGATCCGGTGTAAAAGAGGCAACAGTTTCTAAAGAAAAATGAATTGCTGCCAATTCCGCGACAAAAACAGAACAAGGTGCTTGAAGTTTACGAGCGACGCTATAATTTTCATTGTATACACCAAAGCCAGCGGAGTCCTCTATCAAAGACCCGTCAGTGAAAAATTTTTTTGTGGAATCAACTAGGCCAAACTTTGCAGCAAATATCACCGAGCAATCATAGGACGATGATGCTCTGGGATTCCACGAAGCTCCTGTTTCATGGATAAATCAAAATGAACCGAACTGCCGAAGTCGACGAAGCAAACACGACTGGAAATGTTCGGCGAAGGGCTGACATCCTGTGTTATGTACAAATGGTACAAAGTCATGAAGCGGGTTTGAGGATTCAACTCAAGGAGCTTCTCAAAATTTTCGATCACCTGGGGGTTCATAACTTCACACCTGGTGAGGAGCCGGAGAGATAATTCTGAAAACCGATCCGAGAGTGGCAACATGCCAGCCAGCACTTCAAGACTCATGGTATGAGTCGAGTGCATACAACCTAACGCGATACGAAGACACCGATACTGAATACGTTCCAGTTTGATGATGTGCGACCGAGCCGCTGACTGAAAACAAAAACTACCGTATTCTATAATCGACAAAATCGTTGTCCGGTACAACGTAGCAAGTCATTTCCTGTTATGAACCATGAGAAGTTAAATAACTTACTTTTAAAAGATGAAAACATCGTCTCATAATTTAAGTTGGTCGTTGAAACCAATCTTGATAAAGTTGGTCTTGATAAGTTTATTTTTATTGTAAAGTACTTTGAGTATTTCATTTGAAGCTATATTCGCTTAACTCAACACAAAGTTTCATACAACAAATTCCGGATATGATCAATCGATTATTCCACATTAATAACATTAGAATTCTTACTATACAGATATTATTGCTTGGGTTTTGATTAAAATAATCCATTTGAAAAATATACAATCAAGTACTGATATATTGGAAATTTAACCAATACCATAATTTTACTATGTGATGAATACATTTGGTATAGTTGAGAACAAAGAAAAAAGTATGTCCTTTAAATTCGGTCTACGGGTTTCTTGGAAAATCATTGCTTTTGTTTCTATTTAAACATTTGACAGAATAAATTCAAAAACATAACAGCTTATGTCATCACGCAGAACTAGTAATCTCCCAATTTTTTATTTTGTGTGGGAAGATAATTTATTTCAGCTTAACGTAGGATGCTATTTTATTTATTTTAATTAGCTGATACAGCCAAAAATAATAATATTATTTTCTCACTACTTGAGTGATCCATGTTTAATATTGAAATAGTAATAACCACTACCATACAAATCTTAGCGTATAGAAGTTGTGTTATGAGCACTTCAAACCATTTCCTTTGTTAGGCCAATACAATAACAACAACCTCTAGAAATCAACCCTTATTGATTATTTTTAAATTCATATCAAAACACATGTGGTCGGTAGTGTGCATTTCATTCGGATATATTGCCATCGTCATCACAGTTGTGATAATGTGCAATTGAAAGTTGCAAACATGAAAAAAAAAATTATTGACTTTTTGCTGCGTTCTCGTTATGTTGCACAGGTGGCTTAAAAAACGTATTCTGAAAACTTTAAGTATCAGTGCGCTTCATTGGAACAAAAGTGTAACTTTGTTGTTATGTTGCACTGGAGGTCAAAAATTTTCATAATAAACATCACATACACTGGAAAATATTAAGTATGCAACGTCAGGATTAAATTTACTTAAATTTACTTGGTAAACCATTGGAGCAACATCAATGAAATATCTAGTATATCGTGTACGTGAAATATACTCTACTGTAACAAAATATGCTTTTTGTTACTGCAGAATTACTTAAATGAAACATGAAAACTAAGCGTTGAATAAAAAAGATGTTTCGTGTGCTACTTGGGAAATTGTGTCGTTACCGCAAATTATAATCATTTTTTTCTTCTCTATATGTCTTAAGCGTTCGGAATATGAATCGGAATGGTAAATGTATCGAATGGGACGAAGTTGCATCCACAAATAGACCAAATTTGGTGCTTACATCCATATTACATCCATATCCATCGAAAGTTTCTGACTTTATAAAATGAGATGTGTAACTTTTCGTGATTCATACTACCAAATGGCTTATTAAACGTATCTAGGCAAGTGTATAGCTAGTTAAATATCGCTTCCAGCTCAAATACTTTATGAGTTATAATAAACAATGTTATCGATCGTTGCTTATTAGACTGAGTCAAGGGACCGATACCCTATTGATTTGTTTCTCAACGACTGATGAAATCAAAGGATAAGTTCTACTGTTCTTTACAAAGAACGTTATATTACGGGGCAACATTAACCCAAGTTGGACATTAATACCAATCGGCTAGAGCCTGATAGCATTATCTAAATAAATTTCAAACTTTCAAACAGAGTGAAACAGATGTTATAAAAGTCCTGAAGCACCGCGCCAGGACCAGTCCAATCTCCCCGTGAACTGGTTTTGAAACAATCTACCGTAACCGACAAAGTCGAACCAGAGTATCATGTCAGCAGCCAAGAGTCAGCTAGAAAACATTGCAAGCATTAGGGAAAAGAAAAATCTATTTTTATTTCCTTCCAATAAAAAGCAGAAGAACAGCCAGCAAGCGAAAAAAGAAAAGCTGTACCGAGCACCAAGTGTATACGCGCAAAACGACCCAAAGTAGGTACTCTGCTCTGCTGCTCCACCGTCGTTCCCCCCTCATTCCGTGCCTGCCCAGCACACCACCTCTGCTGGACTGGAGCGAGCTCGGCGAGGCGGCAAGTGTGTTCTATAATAATGTGTGTATATATATATAGCAGCATAATAATAGCAACAGCAAGCAAATCCAGATGGAAGTTGGAGAGCGAGATATCACCGGACTTGGAGGAGCGAATGAACCCCCTTCTATATTCTGATGACCGGTTTTCGTAAGAACCCAATCGACCAGAGCGAGACGGGAAGCGTCGTGTCGGTGACCACAATAGCAGAATACACTGCGACAACGACAACGAAGCACACTGGCCGATCCACGGGGGGAGGGGTGGCACATAGACGATGTCGCACAATGTCGCCACAGAGATCCTGGAACAGACCCGGACCCGATGGGGACAGACGATGGTTGTGTGCTGCCCGTGCGGTTATGTACTCAGCAGCAAAGTGACAAATTTACACGCGCGCACACAAAGGTCCACTCCCTCCTTCTGTTCGCTGGCAGCAGACAGAGAGAACGAACGCTTGTTGTGTCACTCTGTGCTGTGCTAGAATTATATATGTCTCTTCCGAAGAATTTTATAGGATAAATAAACACCGTTCTGGGTGCGGGAATGGAAGGGAGGGATGGCGAAGCAGCCGGTATATAAGTGAGGGAAATGTGTGTGAGTGTGTCACATAAAAGCTAACGACAGCCCACAAAACTGTCACTTGAATGTGTCCTTTCCTGCGGTGTCGATGTAGTGGTGAAACTGTCAACCCTGCAGGGCGATGTCACACGGGAAAATGTCACTGCTGTTGTAGGTTATGCTGCGCCTACTATCGATGTTACAACACACCACCCCACCCAAAACCCGCTGACTGTCGTGACCGGTGCCGGTGACTGTGTGTGAGTGTGTCGCTCAGCCCAATAGGTTCGATTGCATCAATAGCTTCCCCCACCCCAATTTTTTCGCTCATGTTCGCTCTCCCGATATACCCAACAGTTTGTTGTGTGTCTGTCAACGTTATTATGTTGTTTTTTTTTTTTATTATGCTTTGCTTATGCCTCTTTGCACGCTATTTACATGCTCATGCTCTCAGAAGCACATTGATTTTGCTCGCTGGAGTGTCTCTCGCGCAATGTGTTGGTGCTCTGGTTGACTCTGATGTGTATTGTGTAGGAGCAGTAAGAGAAGAAAACATAATCGTCCCTCGCCTCCTTCGCTCGATGCTCTCTCTTGAGCGCGTGCGACGGGCGATGATCGTTCCTCGTTCTGTGTGCTGGCTGGGTAGTATGGGTGCTTGTTATGTCTCTTTGGACTCTTTTTTCCGAGCTTATCGCATCGCAGCACTTGCTGCTTCTCTCTCACCGCGCGCCCGGTTGGACAACATTTTCCGTTTATTCGCTCCCCCTCGCGCTTGGCTGTATGGGTGAACGGCGGCAACCGCACGACACCTGACTTGGCTCTCTTCGTCACATCCGAAAGTTCAACCAGTATTATTGAACCCGTCTAACGAGTGAGACATAGACACCGAGTCCTCCGCTCTCATCGGACCATCGGTTTTGTGCTTCTATACTCTGAAGGAAAAGGAAACCGGGGACGGTTACTGGAAGACCCCCAAATAGGTAGATCGCACCGAGTCATCACCGTCTTCATCCAAGAATCCCCCGACGACTCGCTCTCCCTCTCGCGCTGTCGCGTCGCAATCATCGCGTGTGTGTCGTATCGGCGGGTCCCGCTCGGTCGGTAGCAAGATCGAAGATCCACCAGCAGCAGCCAGTAGTCACCGAGAAGTCGCGAGCGAGTAGACAAACGAGTAGTGCGCGGGGTTGGCAGTGTGCTCCCGGCCCGATACTAGTTTTATTGTGCATTTCGCGCTACTGTCGATTGTACGTACGTACGTGTGTGGTGCGACGACAACCGCGAGTGAGGCCTACCCCCAAAAAGTGGCCTTAGCTCCTCTCCAGTGTACACACGGAGAGCGCCGCGGACGGAGTTTTCTTCCGGAGTTCGCTTTTTTTTTTCTTTGTGGACACACGATAAACAAAACAACAACAACGACGATCGAAACGTGTGATAACGAAAAAAAAAAACAAAAGCAAGTGACAACAAATGATTACGATCGACGATCGTAGGTGGCGTTGACAAAGTGGGGAAAAAATAAAGTGTCGCAACTCTCTTCGGGTACTCTTGAGCTTTTCTGTGTGTTGGTAGTGTGCGGAAGCAATTAGTGACAAGTCCTGGAGAAGAACAAAGCGACAATGATTCTCGGAAATTGAGAGTGATTTTGGGTGATCAACAGAAGCGGATGATCCTAGTGAGAAAAAAAAAAGGAAAAATATATTCCGATCTTGTGCAGACGGATCTCGTGGATACACAACACACCGGTCGGTGCCAAAACCCGAGAAGAAGAAAACAAAATAGTTTCAAGTCAGGAAAAATATAAACAAGTGTCGTCCTCAAGCTGGCAGAAAAGAGTGAACGGCGAGGAGAAAGGAAGTGGGAAAATAAATTAATTTGAAAGTGTTTTTTGTTTTTGGCTGGGCCAAGTCAGACACGACTCGGCAGGAGGAAAATTTCGGTGAAGGTTCGGTCGTTGGAAAATTTGTGAACCTTGCTCGAGGGAAAAAAAACCCGAACCAAGCTGAAGACGGCGCTTTGCGGTTATCGGCAGGAACGGTCCGATTGGTTGATCCACTCCGGTGTGACAGTCGCGGAAGTATTTGTTAAAGTTTCAACAAGGTAAGCTGGGTTTAGTTTTATTTTTTCTCTCCAAGTTTTGATCGTGGGTGAAAAAGTGCTGATGGTGAATTTGGATGAGATTTAAGTGATTGGAAATTTTGTAAAGGGGAGTTCGGAAAATAGTTCCGACTAATTAGATTCTATCGCAAGGGTTGTAGGGATTTCAAAAAAGGATCAGTTCTTTTAGGTCCAATCACAGTCGTTTAGTTTCACGGCTGTTCTGAGACTATCCAACAGAAACAATCTGGTCTTTCTTTTAAAATTAGGCCGTCCTAAGAGTGATTCTAGTAACAATTTTACTTTCAAAATTATCCCCGAGTTTGACTGTTTTGAAACAAAAATGTGTGATCGATTCCGTAAACAACAATACTGTCACGTTCTGCTAGGACTGACAATCGATGAAATTTTCGATCACTGTCAGGGTGGCCACAGATTCGGGAAAATCGGGAAAAATGCGGGAATCCAAAATCATCGGGAAATATGCGGAAAAAAGTCGGGAATTTCAAAATCCATCGGTAATTTTTGTCGTATGGAAGTTTTTGTCATCTACTTGGTCCAACGATCTCATTGACGGAATGTGGATCATTTTCTGCTGGCTTTGTTCAGTCTGTTCAAAAACGTACCGCTTAGAAAATCTGGCTACACGGCTGTGAAAGGTGAAGTTTCGCACATGACTTACTTTTGTTTTTATTTTACTTGACTGGAACTCCCAAGCTGATTCTTTTGACTGAATCTTCGCTATTGTTTGCATTGCTGAAATTTAAGGGGTAGTAATACTGCTGTCATTTTTAAAATACCATAAAGTTTCAGTCCATTTGTATAATAGACAAATATTTGTCACTGCAGTGGACAGAAACTTTTGTTTATTATGCATATTAATGACATGCGACGTGTTTTACGATTTTGTGACATTAATCTGTTTGCAGATGACACTGTGTTATTCATTGCAGCTAAAGATTTAAATGAAGCCGTTACCCATTTGAACGAAGATTTGCGTTTTCTAAGTAGATGGTTGAAATGTAAGCAATTGAAATTGAATATAAGTAAAACTAAATTTATGGTAATTTCACAGAATCGAGTAAATGAGAATGTCTCAGTTACGATTGATGGTGAGACAATTGATCGCGTTCGGGAGATTAAATATCTTGGCGTGATTATTGATGACAAGCTAAAGTTCAACGCTCACATTGACAATGTGATCAAGAAAATTGCCAAGAAGTATGGAATTCTATGCCGATTGAAAAACGATTTAACTACTTGCAGTTAAATACAGCTATACAAATCAATCATCTCCCCTCATTTAGAGTTTTGCCCTTCCATTTTATTCTTGGCCAACCAAACACAAATATTGAGGTTTCAGCGTTTGCAGAATAAAATAATGCGCTTGATTTTAAGATGTAACAGATTCACTTCCTCGACTTTTATGTTAGACGCTTTACAATGGCTATCAGTGAAGCAAAGAATTGTGTATTTAACTATGGTGTTCATTTTTAAAGTAGTTAATGGTTCGCTTCCTCGATATTTGTGTGATCGAATTGAAAGAGGAAGTGATTTTCATAGATATAATACTAGAAACGCGGATGAAATAAGAACACCGAATTCCTTGACATGTGCTTCACAAAACTCATTATATTTTAAAGGAATAAATGTTTTCAATTCGATGCCAAGACACATTAAACGTGCACCAACACTTTCAGAATTTAAAAGACTATGTATTTCACACGTTAAAACTGTATTCTGAGCAGCAAGCGAAATTTTTTTTTGTCAAATATTTATGAAGATTGTACCTGACGATGTTTTACTATTATAAAACGGATTATTTTGTGTGGACCATTTCTTGTACATTTATGTTGCTTTTTTTTTGTAAAAATGAAGAATGTATCTGACGAAGTTCTTTACAAACGGATTAAAATGAGTTGGCTATTTTATTTTTCAAATTTTATTTTTTCACGTTTACAATACTACAATACTCACTATTTTGTTCGTCACAGTGATGATGATGGAAATTTGTATAATGTTGTGTTAGTTTAAAAAAAAAATGAAGAAAGAAGTCTACAATTGTTTGAGCCTCGCGCGCGATATACAGATATGATGGACTTCTTTTTGAATTCGTTAAAAAAAAATGGCCATTGATGCTTTATATGGTACTATGAAATAGTAGCGAGTTGTCTGGCTGATTGTCGGGGAATTCTTCGTCAATTCTTTTGTGGTTGAAAGTAAAAGTTTGACTAATGCCGGTCCAGGATTTTTTCGGTTTGGAAACACTCTTGACATCCCTGGTGAGATATTCTTGGCCAGCCCTAAACTAAGCTGGTGGCTCCATTAGTGTTGGAACTGCATTGGCTCTGTAACGGGCAGGATCGCATATTGGCTTGTCTTTTGATAATGTCCTTTTACTGGATTCTGTGATTGAATTGCAACAGAATGTCCTGATCGCTGGGAATACTTGCGAATTTTTGTGGTTAACATCAAAGCTTTTCACGATTATGTCGCTGTGAAGCAAATGGATACTTTTGAAGAAATTTATATCTGTAGATGAAATCAGTTCGTTTTTTTTTTTTTTTTTTGCATAATTGATTTGAATTGTTACCAAATTAATTATCTTAGCGATAAAATCGTCTAGCTCAAACCTTTGTAAGGGTAAGGGTGGGACCATCATCATCATATCATATTATATATTAACCTATTGTGCCAGTCAACTTACAGCAATAACAAAAACACCAAATGCTTCAGATTTTTTTTATAAACGAATTTAAATGTTTGTTTACAAAAGTAGATTTGCCCATTTCGCAAATATTTCCGGAAATATAAAATGTCGACCAATTGATGCATGACGATATTTTTTATCACTAGAATTACCTACCTATGGAGGGTTTTTGATAAAAATGATTTGAAATCGTTTTTCAACTGAAATTCTGCAAAGTTCGTTAAGTGGAAAATGAACAAGTTGCTGGAAGAGCACTACAAATGTTGCCCCATTTGAGAAGATTTTTCGACGAAGTCAGGAAGCAGGAAGAAAGAAAGCTGAAGAAAAGACATCCGAATTTCAAACGGAGCTATTCCGATCAAAAGTGTTCGCTGTTGTGGTTGATGCGGTGGACGATGAGATGCTGGGACCAAAGTTGAATTTTGTCATCACGTCTGCATGCAATTTTCGAGTCGTTTCCCGGACCGAATCTCCAATGGCTACCTTTCTTTTTGACGATTTGAAAATTGTTAAGCCCGAGCGTCAAAGCAAAATCATTAATTGAAATAGAAATGACGGAGAGCAATCTTCTGCCAGCCCTTAGTATGGAAATCGGATTTGCCTCTAAATCGGCAATCAAGAAAGCGAGAGAAAATGCAAAAAATTTCGACAAATACGTTTTGACATTCCGCAACGACTGTCGATTTTTTTACTGTCGTTTTCTAAAGTAGCTACTCAACAAATCTCCAATAACATACCCTTTAACGCGTTACGTCATCTGTATTAACCCCCTAACGTTATAAATCGCATCAAGGACATAGCTAAAAAGCGTCTGGAGCTCTGTCCAGAAACGTTCGTAGATGAAGACTATCTCAGCGCTGCAGTTGCTCACAAAGTAAAAGAACTGATTGGTCATTCCAAGAAGGAGCTGCCAAATTTGACAACATTTGTTGAAAAGGTGCTCATCCTGTCGCACGAGAATGCATGTCTGGTGGTGAACCATCTAAACAGAATTTGATAACTCAGAAAATTGTCTATTTATATTTTAAAAAAAATGACAATTTATATTAAAAAAATACTTGATACAATATGCACGCAACGCACGTGCATAATTTTATAGTCGAAAACTATTTTTCTTCGATGTTTATGCTTCTAGCAACTTGAAAGATCAATGACTTATAAATGAGTTTGAAAATGAGAGTCCAAAGCACGTTATGCAATACGCAAGAAGCCCAATTTCCGGCTGCTACCCGTCATTTTGACTAAATGAAACAAGTCAGAATTTCAGATTGAACAATTTCCTCGAAAACTTCAAAAATATCTATTAATCCAATTTATATTAACTCATTTTCCCGGTCGGGAAAATTAGGCAAAAATTCGGGAAAAATGCGGACATTTTTAAATTAAGATAATGTGGCCACCCTCTGCACTGTTCATGATCTATTATTGAAAACAACAGTAAGCAGTACTGCTCTTCACATTTTGGCTACAGATTGTTTGTTTTGTCAAAAGTATGACACATAGGAGTTGAACCATTATACAAACTTATTGATGGGAAATATCAATGTGGAACATATCAATAGAGACGTACTTCTGTAATTAATCTATGTGCTCATTTCATGCCAAGATTATGAATCTATCCGTATCGTAATCATCAGTGCTGTAGTAGGTCATTCGAACTAAGTTGGTTTAATTTACCGAAAACTTATATCAGAAACTAATTTTTTGTGTATGCTGTATGCTGAAAATGTAGCTCTAGACTAATTCTACAACTTTGTTCAACAGTATTAAATTATCTGTCATATTCAATGGTGAGCATCGTTTGAATATTCCGATCTCACGTAATAGATATTATGATTAGATGAGTACATTGTGCAACAAATTTATGAAAATAATCAAGCACAACAATTTTATCATGCATAATTTTTTGAAAATCAGCTTCTGGAACAAATTATCGGCAAACGAATCGCATTGAGTTGATATAACTGTTTACAGCACTGGTTATCATATATGTGAATAGAAAGAGAATTTATGACCTCAAATGTAATTTCTTAACTGTATGATGAGGCTGTAAGTGCTTATGTGTAAACCATAACCTGAATTTTATAATAAAGTGTTGTTGACGCTTATCAAGCACGATGCCGAGAGCGAAGTTCTTGGACGAAACAGAGCGACGTTGGATCCTCGAATTGAAGGATATCGGTTTAAGTAACCGATCAATGGAGGAGAGACAGTGATAAGAAATTTCCTGAAGAAAGAAGGAAAATATGGCACCCGGAAGAAAATCAACCACAAACCACAATTTCTACCCGAATGAATTCAGAGTGCTGCCCGAAGCTTCTGTACAGTGTTCTGAATCCATTTACTGGTGTATTATTGACAATAACTTCATCTTTTAACAAAATAACGCTGTTGTTTACGTCGGCAAGAAGTTTTTGGCATGATTTTCCGAATAAAACATCCAGATTATGCACTCGGCAGCACGTAATCCGGATCTGAATTTTGTCCTGAAAAATTTAAAATCTTTGAAAAATTCCTGCGAGTCGACTTCACAATGATGGACGGTAGTTTGGAATGATTCGAGAGCTACGAACATGAAAAATCTCATTGACTTAATGCCGAAACGGATTTATGAATAAATTTTTCAAAAACGGTTATCTCTGACCATGTAACCGGATGGTCGAATAACTATGGCAAACTTTTTTTCTGAAACGATTCCAGGGATTTTGAATCCACATATTGCTGGGGTTCAATTCAAATCACTTTCTGGCCATCCTCGTGCGAACCTGCTCCGGAGTGACCGTTACAGGTTCAAGCTACTGGATTATCATACGGCAATCACACACATTCCCGTGAATTCATTCCAAGACTGTTAGTATCATAATTGCTGATTTTCTATTGAAATCTTTTATCTTCGGAACAGGGCTCCGGAAATCCAGTAGATGATGTCCATCGCTCACATTAGACAATTTTGAAAAAGTGGTTGCGTTCCTAACTCCAAAGTTGCTGAAAGACTCCAAGGTGGCTGGATATTTCCATAGCAATGGTCGTTTTAGCTCCGTTGCACATCGGTACCCCCATAGGCCGTTAATACCAAGAAGGGAATTCGAGGAATACGGGTTTCTATCTCGTCTTTGCTTCGTTTAAAATGTATATTTCAATGTTCAACAGTTGGTTTTGACGATTTTAAACGGAATTTTTCGAAATCGGGTCGTAAATGTGAGTGTAATTGGTATTCAACTTTTTTCTAAATAACAGAATGTATATTTTTTATGGATAAAGTTAATTTTTAAATTTTATGTCAACTACAGTGTTGATATTTACAATTTTGATCAGTAGAAATGCACTCAAAATAGTGTCTATTGACAATATAAAAGAGAATGATTCGAATTTTTCGAAGTACGCAAAACAACTTTCCCCCTCGATTCTCCTCACCAAACCTTCACCAAAACTTGCCAAAAAGTATTGAACTCGACTTGTAGTAAGATCCAGCTGCGCATTCCTGCGGAACCGGTGAAATGTGGTGGAACCGGGAATTCTAATGATGGCAACACGGCCAGAAAATTCTTCAAGTTTTGAGAAAAAGCTGCCGAAATTATTGGATTGAAGAAAGAATTAATAGACTGGTGCAGATTCATCTCTAATTCAGCAATTCAAATCTTATCTATTTAATAGCAATTTAATAATTGGTTAATTAACCAATTCATGGAGAAACTAATTTTTATTTATCGTTAAAGATGCGGAGCTTTGTGGCAGTGTCTAGCGTCAGGATATGAAATAAAAGTAGAAGAGTTAAAAAAATATGCTCTTGCTACTGCTAGGATATTAGTGAAGGAGTATCCTTGGTAAAATCTTCCTGCTACTGTACACAAGGTATTAATCCATGGATCAGACATTATTAGTAGCGCACTCTTGCCGATTGGAGAACTGTCAGAGGAAGCTGCAGAATCCAACAACAAGAATGTCAAAGAATTCAGACGAAGTAATACGAGAAAGGTTTCTCGTACAGCGACGAATACGGATCTATTACAAAGGTTACTTTTGTATTCGGACCCTGTTATAACTGGATTGTGAAAAATTCCAACCGAAATCAAGAAAGATATAGCTCAATATGCACTTAATTTCACATGTATAGAAAACTTCTATTATTGATTTGTTTTTAATGTTTGTTGATACCGATGATCGTTTATAAGTCATAATACAGTCACTAATTGATTTCCTGAAGAACAGTTCTTTGTCATTATCAAACTTAACTCATATAAATAGCGAATATTAAGTCCAAGAAATATCGATGAAGTACGATTTTTTTCTTCCTATAAGATTGAAATACCTAATTTTATCCACGTGTTTTGATATCTAGCCAATGAACTTTGTTTTTTTTTCTTTACATAATGGGTTTTTAGCCTGAGATTGCTTTGCTACTGTCAAAATAACTACAAAAAATCTTTGAAGATCACTTAAATGTGATTACACGTTAGGTTATAGATACTTCTGCATTTAGAATCGAGAGTCACGCAATACTCTTGACTAGTGCGTTGGTTTCAAAGTTCAATCAAAAGTAGTTATTGTAATAAATCTCGTATTAATGTATTATAAAGATATAATGAAAGTAATGAAAATAATGTTTCACATTAATGTTATAAAACGTATTAAAAATGTAGTTGATGGTACTGAACATATAACAACGGAATGTAATTACAGAGATTACGCCTGTAATAATGGACTAAAATAAAAGTATCGTTTGACTAAAGAAGTTAAAGCTGTAATTAATGAACCTCATTCAAACCAATTTTGGAGTTCACGGTTACTGCGTGCACCTCATCTACAACTCAAAACCTGTCGGCAGTGATGGCCAATTTGGGTTTGGACTCCAAACAAGAAAAGCAAAGAACTTCATTTTTAATTCTCACGTGATTTGCGGTGTCGCATGACAGTCCCAGTCAGAAACTGGCCACTTCCCCGGGGGTACCTGGAACGTGTCAGAATGTGGACAATGTGGTACTGGTTTGACTCAGTTTGACTGACATTGATCTTGTTATCAAATTTTCCTGTGATTTGAGGTGATGAATGATGGGCTTAAAACAATTCAGGCTGATTATAGACACATGATCCATATTCACCAGAACATTTCCCGGCGATATTTTCAGAACCAGTTGACCGATTTCAAAAATATTCAAGAGCTTTTCTTTCTGACCACAAAACCATTTGATGGTTGTTTCGTCTGGTTCGATCTAGTGGATATTGAAAAACTCGTGCGATTTGAATACTTTTCTTTGTAAGAAGGTTGAAATCTTCACTTATCACTGCAAGGTGGGTCAATCCAGTCTTTTTGACATCAAATTTGAACATAATTTGAGATCCCATACCTTTTCCAGAGAAGCAATCCCAAACCATCAAGGGGCCCCTCGCCATGTTCAACGGTCTTCTTGTAATGCCGTAAATTCAGTCGGATACAAAGCGGCCGTCATACTCGTTTCATTCCGTCGGAATCAAACAAAATAAATGGGGATTTGTCACTGAACAATACCGTTTCCAATTTTGAAACATCCCGGCTTGAATAGTTTCTTGCAAACTTAAATCTAACGTTTCTCTGGTCTTCTTTGATAAATGCTTCTGAGCAAGTTTACAAGCCATGAATTTATTGCACAACAAA
This sequence comes from Aedes koreicus, assembly GCA_024533555.2. NCBI lineage: Eukaryota > Metazoa > Arthropoda > Insecta > Diptera > Culicidae > Aedes > Aedes koreicus. Next base: position 183,003 of record JAHHFK020002450.1, on the reverse strand, counting down.
TCTTGGTTTGTTTATCAAATTTGACAGTTGCTCAATTTTTGTCGCGTCGACAAAGCGTTTTTTAGCAGTGCTGCCAACATACTTGAAATGAGCATGAATGTCAGATCACTTGTTGTAGGTGCTAATATTTGCAGTGAAGCAATACACTTTGTCACTATATACTCTAATATAATAGACGAATCCAGGTTGAAAAGAGAAGAAGACACCGAGTAGTGATAAATCTGACAGCTTCCATGTTAAAGTATAAGACGAAAATTTTGAAATGCTTCTAAAAAATTCAAACGAAATTTTAATTAAAACCGGTTGGTTGTATGACGGATGAAACATCCAAAACTGCACAATAGTACACTACTAGGGGCAAGACACTGAGCAATCACGAGTAACTCTGAGCAATTATGAGCATCTCTTATTCACTGGATTCATCTTGTGCTATTCAACATTCCTACCTTTTGTAAAGCTTGGTTTTGACAGTGGAATTGCATAATCAAAACAAGAAAGTTCTGTCGTGAAGAATTACCGTATCAACGTTGTGGTAATCCTCACCCGCTAGTCATTAAATTAATATGTAATTAATAATAATTTGTGTAGATTGTGTTATTTTTAACTAGGTTGGAACTTGTGTCGGCCCCCCAGCCCAAGCACAGCTCATTGCCAGCCCCCATCTACTTTTCACCTGAAACCGACCACCCTATATGAAAATCAATTAGTCGCACCATCATCAGGCCCCCCCTCTAAGTATCCAACTTAAAATGATCCTACAGAACTTTCCCTTCTGAACTCCGAATCAGTGTCCGCATACCGACGCCACCTTCATCAAAATGACTCTATCCGTTGTTTGTCCTGTTCCCTCAAATCGAATATGCGTCACTGCATCAGCGATGCTTCCCACAGTCGAATCCAACGTCGAATTGGTTGGGTCAATCAATCCTTAATGACTGCCGAACGGATCGCCTCCAAAAAGAAAGCAACTCGGATCGACCAATCGCAAAACAGGAGATTTCAATATTTGCGGTTGGTCGAACCGGCTTGTTCTCTTTTAGGAGGTGATTCCATCTGTTTTTCGTCTTCCTACAAGAAAAACAACGGAACAATATTAAACAATCTACTTCGGGGCCCAATTCTTCTTCCAAATATTGCGACCTATCTTGCCTGATATGAGAGCTTCTTAAGATACTAAATAAATAATGTTCCCAAACAGTCAACATACTGCTGATATTGGTTGCCAAGGTTGCCACCGTCACCACCGTCTTATTCAAGCCAGTGCTTCCAGAATACTTTAGATCGAGTTATAAATAATACAAGTTGATGGAAGCTGAAGCATTCTGAGCAAACGTGAGTTTTATGATAAAATATGAGTGAAGTAGTTCTTTTCGTTTTCGCACACATTTTTTGGCATTCCCACCACTCTATTTATATCTTGGGGGGAGAAGAAATTCATAAAGTGTGCCAATTTGATGAATCCTGAGTAATTTTGAAGAAAAAAGTAACTCACGAGAAAGCTGTCTTGTCCCTTGGCACACTACGCCAAATGTCATGTAAATTTCTGTCGCCTGAGACCGACACATGAAAGCGTCCTTTAGCACATAAGAATGAGTTAAAAAAGATGAGAAAATAAATTCAATCAAACACTTTTTCCGACGAATTGCGTATGTATCAGTTTCGGGAGACATAATTTTACACGAAATCTTTTTACAAACCTGAATTGCGTTTGAGTAGTTTTGGATGTTTCGTCTATCGTACAACAAACTGCTTTCAATTAGAATTTCACTTAAATTGTTTAGAAGCAGTTTAAAATGTTCGTTCTACATTCAACGAAGTAAACTTTCGATATTCATAAGATTGCATTCTGATTATTTGCCACCAGAAATCAGTATGGATTTCATAAATTTGCCTTAAGGACTGCATCGTTAATTGTGAGTACACCTTTGAGGTTCTGTATGAAAAAGACTATGACTGTTGCTTCCCTTGTAAACACACGAAAACCATCATTAAAAGTTAAAGTTTTACTTCAAGCGGAAGAATGCGAGGTCTTACGAACAAAAAAGCGAAAATCGACTGTGACCAAGTACTGCACCGAAAATGGATTGTTGCTAAGAAAATTAGCAAAAGAAGAAGATGTTAGCGTCTGTGCGGTCCAAAATGCGATCAATCGGTTTGTTTGAAGGACTCACCCGACCGTGGTAGAAAAACAGGTGCGTCAAACCCAAATTTGGACAAACAAATTTGCAAAGTTTTTGAAGGAAAACAGGAGGTACCCATCAGAGATTCCGCAAAAAAGTGTGGAACGACGATTGGAATGGTCCAACGCGCAAAGGAGCGAACTTCCCTGAAGACGTACCGGAAACAAAAATGTCCGAAACGCAGCCAAATTCAGGCGGATTCCGTGAAAACTCGGGCTCGGAAGCTGTACGACGACGTTTTGAGCAAAAATGACATGTGCTTTATCATGGATGTCCAAAATTCGGAGAAATCGATTTTTTGCGAAAAATTTGGAAAAAAAAGGTGTTGGTTTGGTAAGCAGTTTGCCAGTGCGGTATGAAATTGGCACCTTTTTTTCACTACCGCAAATATGAACGCCGAAATGTACCGGAAGGAATGCCTGCAGAAACGAATTCTGCCACTAATCCGAAAACACAGAGGTTCGACACTGTTTTGGCCTGATTTGGCATCCTGCCACTATGCGCGTCTCATATTGGACTGATATGAAGAGAACAATGTCCAATTTGTGGAAAAGGCGATGAATCCTCCAAATTGTCCGCAAATAAGGCCCATTGAGAAATTTTGGGCTTTGATGAAAGGAAAGCTGCGAAAGAAGGCTAGAGGAGCAGATGACAGCGCCAAGTTCAAATAAAAATGAGTAAACGTAAGAAAAACCATCGACGGAACGGTTGCACAAAAGCTCATGAGAAACATCAAGAAGAAGGTGCGAGAGCTGGCCAGATCTACGAAAAATTAAATGAATACTGATTTAATGGGCTTTTTTGATGGTCAATAAACAATGTAAATGAATTTGAGTTAAAAATAAATAAAACATATTTAAATACAGAAATGTGTTTAAAACATATTAAAATACAGGTGTACTCATAATAAACAATAAAGTCTTTATGAAATATAATGAGGTTGAAAAAAATAAAAATATAGAGCAACCTGGATTCAAACCCCAAACGTTGAGGTTATGGGTACAGTAACTAGACCATTAGTATATATCACCACTTGAAATCAGAAGCGTTTAAGATCAACGTCTTGTAAGGCAAAATCCATTCATTAGTCAGGCTTAGGAAATTTCAAAGCATCGTTCATATGTAAAAACTTATGAAAATCTTAATTTTATTTCGCTGAGTGTATACTTTAACAAGGGAGCTGTCAGATTGATCACCACTCCACCACCACCACTTCTTCTTTTTTCAACTTGGATTCGTCCATAGATCATTGCACGGAATGTATTAACCTGACTTTTTTGACAGATCGGGGAGCTTGTTTAAAAGGTGTTAGAATTCGAATCGCACAAACGAAATTTTTCATTTGCTTTTTCCAGATTCGGTGCAAGTAGATTCCGGAAATGATGTCAAAATAAGCACTGGTGTCTATTTTCCGGCTGTTTTACGTTAATCGTTATTAATTTAGAGCACAAAATCTCAAACCGGTCTTACCGAAAATATTCTAAGTCCACGTAAACAAGCTCCCTGAACTGTCAAAACTACATTGATGATGCTATCGTGCAATGATCTATACTCCAAACAAAAAAACAGAAATTCACAATTCTTCTACACGATCGTTTTGACACAGTATAATATAATTTATACTTTTAATCTGATTATGACAAAAGATCGATGATATTTTTTGGTGCAATTTTAAGTTATAAGATCACATTGAAATTGTTTAAAATTCCTTAGATTGGAGTAGATTTCCAGCAATTGGAGGCTAATCAACCCAATTCTGAGCTTCGAAAAATTGGTCTTCGTATCGAATTATGAAGTCAAATCGGCAAGTACGCCTCAAAACCTTCCAAGACCCCGGGATAACCTTTTTGAGGGATAGAACAGTGCTGAAATTCCCGTTCCAAAAATACAAACAAAAACGATCACCAAACAGCAATCAAATCGGCACGTATCCGTCCTCGCCGTCCTTTCTCGCCCCGATCGGACAAACGGACGACGATCACGGACTGGCAACGTGTGTAACCGCGTTTGCTTGTCACTCTCCTGGAAATAAGGAGGGCAACCATGGAGGATGAATATGTTGCGAAAAGTGTCAATTCCCCTGATTGACATATCAAGTTCGCGAGCGAACTGGCAAATATAAATAACATCATTGCTGCCTCGCCGTGCATTCGAAGCTCGAGAGGCGATTTGTTCAAAAAAACGAAAACACCAATTTCACCACCGCCGCCGCCGCCGCCACGCCACGCCTGCCGGGAGAAAGAGATAGGTTAATCTAATGTCAATGCTTATAAAATGCCCTTTTTCGCGCTCGCCATTGCACAAATGCAACAGCTTGCCGCTCCGCGCTTGCTGCGATTGACGACAGTGTCGCGCTTTAAACTGCCGTCTTAATTGCACAAACAAACGACCCACTATTATGGCAACAAGAGCCTCCGGCTATTATGGGCAAACCGGCCGGCGGCTAATCTTTCTGTGATCCCCCTCCCCACCTCGACCGACCCACCACACCACACCGCCGCTGGAGACAGCGATGAACGATGATGATCATGTTGTTGTTGATGATGTTTTCTCTTGTGTGTGTGTTTATACATTTTTGCACAAACAGACGAGCTGTCAAATTGAAAGTTTATCAGCATTGCGATGCTGTCCGAAGCAAAAAATAAAGCACTTCACATGTACAACTAGTTGTCAATCGCCCGTCGGTCCCCGGATCTTGTTACATTTTCCCTCGCAAGCCAGCAGCGAGCGCCCGGAGAGTGACATATTTGTTTCAGCGATTTTGATAAGGAAGATGACGCCTCTTTTAGCGCACGGTCTTTCTCTACCGAGAGCCAGAGGGCATCTCAACAAAAACGAATGTAATAAATAAATGCTTATCGTCCGTGCGAGCAATATAAAAATTAAATTAGGAGCACGGTCGATTATCAAGTGTCCGACCTAATGATGGTGACAGTTCGATTAACGTGGACACATGTATCATGCGCTCCGCGGGGTTATCTCTATAGCAACAACGACGACGACGACGACGACAACTACGGACAAAGTGTTTGATTGTCTCGCCCATGGCAGCTGGCGGCGAAGCAGAGATCTAGATCACCGCAAAGTGCCGGAAATCAATCAAAGCGAGCCGTGCTGCCAAAGCCAGCGCCCATCAACCGACAACGATCTGCTCAATGGCACTTGAACAGCCAGGCACTGCTCCGATCAATATTGTCATTGTCCACTGCCGCCGCCGATCGCCGGGTTGAGCGTAATTACACCTCAGACGGAACGGAGGTGGTTGATCACACACCTCGACAAACCTCGGCGATTGCACGACCTTGCATTGTCGTCAATTAGGCGAGCACATTTGAGAGGGTGCGACACTCTCGGGAAGGCGAAATTAAATTATAACCCAGATCTACCCCGCGATACAAGAGCGCCCGGACACTTTCGATGACAGCTGACGTCCGATCCGCCATCCACTGCAGTGCGTGTGTCAAAATTTGAATTGCACTTCAGAGTGAGTCACGACCTTTTGCCGGGCTGTCACATGTGTGGCTACTCCCCCGCGCGTCTCGACAAACAATAACAAGCCGAGTTCGGGCCAGAAAATATGATGTGACAGAAATATCCTCCTGCGGCCTATTATGGAGAGCGGGGGAAACGTTGTGTGATGTAATGTTTTGATTTGTCACCAAATGTGTGTACGTTTGATTGTGTTTATTTATTCTCGGGTTCGTTTTTTTTTTTCGTCGTGCCTTCTTCGTCCGAATCATTGTCTCCGCTTTGGGGTTTGATTCGTTTGAGACGACGACGACTACGGCTGATTTGTTATTGTTATTAGTGCTGATTTGTTATTGTTGAGGCCTTTTTTTTTTCTCCACTACCTCGCCTCATCTGCTCTTCCTGCTGCTGGTGCCGTTCCGGGGTCGGGACGGGGGACAAAAAAATGTGTAATGTCATTTAAAGCATCTTTGCTTACGTTCGAAGAAAATAGGCGATTCGTTGAGGTGTTCGATGCCAGTGTCAGCGAGTTGATACTTGTGACAAACGGGTTAAACGCACCGGAGGAAGTGTTGCCAGATTGGAGGATTTTTTGGTGGGGTTTTTGCGATATGATGGGATGCGATATGTGGTAAATTTTCCTCTTGATTGGGAAGTGTAGAAGTCTGTTTGAGGATATTATGAAAGCTTCCAAAACAGGTTGAATCTATTCCATAGGCAACCTTTAGTGTCCGGAAAAACAGCCAAGCCAACTTAGGTTCTCCCAACATCCCAATCCTTCTGTTCCTTTTTCTTCTCCTCTCTTTCTGAATTCCCTATACTTTTGTAAAACTATATTAAAGCGTCATTGTAAAGGGTGTCCACGATGAAATTGCCACACACAAAATTGATTCGCAAAAATCGAGTTTTCATCCGATTGCCATCAAATTTTCAGGGATTGAGAAATAACTATTAAACTTCATTTTACCATTTTACTCGTATTTTATTTACAGTCCATACGCAAATGCCCGCACCTTGGCCTTAACCCCGGCCATAAGATTCTGCACACCTGTGAATCAACCGTTTTTTGCATGTAAACCCATACTTTCTTCAGTTCCTCGACTGTCTTCACTACCTTAGGTCGTTTAAGAAGGTGCTGCTTCATAATCGCCCAGTACTTCTCGATGGGGCGGAGCTCCGGAGTGTTGAGAGGGTTGAACATTTTCGGCACGAAATGACCTTATTGTCCGCATACCACTTCAGCACGTCCTTGGAGTAGTGGCATGAGGCCAAATCCGGCCAGAAGATTGTGGGACGTTGTGGGCCTTCAGGAGAGGAAGCAGCCGCTCTGGAGGCACTCTTTTATGTACACCTGTCCGTCATCGTGTCCTGGGTCACGAAAGGTGCACTCCGCTTCCCGCACGGCAGATGGCTTGCCAAACCAGGAATTTCTTCGCAAATTTGGACATCTTCTGAGTGCGGACATGCTCCGGAACGCTGAACTTATCCTTGGCCGTGAAAAACAGGTTGCCGGGGATCTGTTTGAAGTCGCTGTTATTTGTTTCGTCATCCATGATGCAGCATTCAACTTTCGTCAGGATGTTGAGGTACAACTTCGTGGCACGGGTTTTGGCGGACTTGTTCTGCTTCTCGTCGCGATTAGGGGCCTTTTGTACCTTGAACGTTCGAAGCCCAGCCTTAGTTTTGGCCTTCTGGACAAAACTTCGGCTTAGGTGCAGCTCTTAGCCACATCCCGAACGGAGGCGTCGGATCGGTTGAAGGCCCCAACTACGCGGTTGTGATTTTGGTGTTGTACGGAATACTTTTTGCTTCACTTCGGGCTTCCGATCGGTGGTCAACCGTTCCTCGAACCGCAATCACTCGCGACACCGTGATCGCGATCCCAACGTTATAGCGATGGAACGAGCGAGAGATCCTTGTCTCGTGATGAATGCGCAAGATTTTATCACGCACGAGCTGTTCTTTCGACTCCATTTCCGCGAGTTTTGATCACAGGACTTGCAGAAACTTGCAGGATGTAAAAATGCACTATGAACTAAATCGACCCAAATTTTCATTAAATTCTACCCAACGGATAAAACAGTAAGATCAATTCAAGTGTGGCAATTTCATCGTGGACACCCTTTACTTCACCGCAAAATACAATAAGTCCAAAGCCCGATTTCATACAAAATGGCCATTTTTTGAGGTTTGGAGCTACAGCCTAGAAGTAACCTGAATTTTCATCTGTAACAAATTCATAATTTTTCAGTCACCAATTTAGAAGTTTCAGACATCACTTACGGCAAAACAATAAGACCACCTTTTGATTTCCAAAGCTTAGGCCATGTTGATGAATTTGAATTACGATCTATAACATACTAATGTTGAAATGACTCGCACATCTAAAATTAAAATTCAGATCCTCAAATTTGAGCATTATGTATGGAAATCAAAAGGTGGTTTCTTTGTTCTGCCGTTAGCGGTGTCTGTAGCCTTTAAAATGCTGAATGAAAAATTATGTTTCTAATACAGATAAAAATTTCAATTACTTCTAGACTACAGCCGAAATTTCAGCTAAGATAAACCCCCAAAAATGACCATGTTGTATGAACATCGGGCTTCGGTCTTATTGTATTGTTCATCACTGTATGTGTCCGGCTTCAACAAGGGAGAGAACAGACACCATAGCGCCACACACAAAAACTAACATGTGGCAACGTTGCAAATGAGCCGCATGATGATTCATTTTTGAATAAAAGAGAACAGAAATCGATGATCGCTCGGAAGGACATTGGTTGACTTAACTTAACCTTTTCCAAGTGAATTTTCATCAAATGAAGCTTATGCTATTGGTGTTTCAACTTGTTAGATATGGATCGTTTCAATAAAAGGTCATATTAAGAATTGGTCATCACAAAGGCTGTAGCTTTATAACAATGTCATAGGAACTAAAGCAGCAAATTTTAACTTCTATAAACTACAAATAGAACTGTATAGCTTAATAAACAAGCAAATCAAAACAGTCATTGAGCGTCATTCTAATATTTAAGCATCTTCAAACAACGGAACGGAACAACACTCAAAACTGTTATTTAAAATATCAAACTTGTGCATTCTGCTTGGTTAAAATATGGAAAAAAACAAACAGATTTGTATCGAAAAACAAGGTTGAATTGAGGCAACGTTGCGAATGAGCCACATTTTGTCCTTTTTCTCTTTTGCTTTTCTCACACTACTACGGAAATGTTATCAATTTACAGTCTATGCCGAGAGCAATATTTTAGCGTAGTTCTAGAGAATTTATATGTCCGGTGATAATAGACGAGAGAATAGACTTGTACGTCCTTAGCGCTAGGAAAAAAATTGACATGTGGCAATGTTGCAAATGAGCCACATGATGATTCATTTTTTTTTTTTTGTTAATAAAAGAGAACTGAAACCGATAATCACTCGGCAGGAAAATGATTGTCGAAAATGTGAACCTTGATGAAATGAAGAGTTGTTGATATTTTTGCTTCAACTTGTAAAATATGGGTCATTTTTTTGAAAGCCAAAATTCAATTTTTGTGATCACAAAACTCCACATCAGATTAACGTTCAAAGGCAGTTGCTTTATTATAATATTATAAGGACTTTTGTTCATTTTAAGCAGCAAATTTTCCCTTCTATAAACTAGCACTAAAACTTTAAACCTTAATCAACAAAAAACTGAAAACAGTTATTGAGCGTTTTTTTTTTCTATTTCAAACAATTCGCATCAACACTGAAATTGTAATTTAAAACGTCAAACTTGTGCATTTGTTCTTGAGGAAAAATGGAAGCGAACAGATTTCTACCAGCATGAAAAAAATTCGACATGAGGCAACGTTGCGAATGAGCCACATTTTTTCCTCTGTCTCTCTAGCTTCTCTCACACTACTTGGAGCATGCAGGAAAACCGAAACTTTAATGTTGCTTAATTTTAGCTAACCATTAGAAACTATACTAAACGGTAGCAACTAGTAAACTCACTAAAAAGTTCTCCGGAAGATGATTTCGCTTGTAGGTTGGGTAACTCATTTAACAGCAATGTTTGATTCAGATAAAAGTCGTTCGGAACATTCAAAACAGAGATGCGATTAAGCTGACAGTGTGCTGTTTCGAAACGCACGAGACGCCTGACAGCTCAAAGCTTTTTCAACCCTTTTGGACTGAAATACTTGTTCAAGGCTCTAGCTCGAGAACGCTTTCGACAGGCTCGTAGATGAATTCTATCGAAACCAAAAACTCAATAGTACTGTAACTAGTCAATTCGATTCAGTTGGATAAATATATCGAACACTTGTTTAAGAAGCCGAATTTATGAGTTTGGTGTATGATGAAATTAAAGCATTTAGCTAATTATATAACTTTTTCTATCAGCGTTCTGCGCTAACTATAATATCGAAAGTGTTATATTCACTGTAATATTCGAATGAATATTCAATGAATATTCGGTTAGTCTTTTTCACGCCTGAGATGTCAATGTTAGCGCAATAAGTTGTGAGAATTTTTTTCAATCAACCAAACACAACCATGATATTTTGAAAATAAGCTTCTTGAACAAGTGATGAATCATTAAGTGTAAATTGACTGTTTGCAGCACTGCTCAATATAGCAGTACCACATTCCATATAACACACCACATTCACCAGCGATGGAGCTCCTATAAATTCATAAGAGGATTTGTATGATTGATGAAACGTCAATGAGGAACAGGAGCTTGAAGTGCCAAGTCAGTGGCGTCTCGTACGCAGATTTAACCGGTTCATTTAACAGGTAATCAGATGTTTCATTTAAATTTAAGATTCCTTCATTCATCGTTTCTACTAGCATCACCTGTGTTGGCTGATCAAGCTTAACATATGACATACCTTGCAAGGAGTTAGTCAAAGGTGGAGTCGCTCAAATTTGAGTAAATGTAACTGGGATTGACAAGTCGACATGTCAAAAACATTCATCTGATTTTAGTCGCTTCTTTTTATTTGTCGACTTGACAATCATAGTTACATTTACTCAAATTTGAGTGACTCCACTTTCGACGAAAGAGAGTCAAAAACGACTCAAAACGGAGTTAAAATAGCTGACCGTGTATGCTTGCTCGGCTTTGCTCGAAATGCCGTCGAAACAAGAAGCATTTCGGGAGAGCGTTGTACAGTTCTACGAATTTTAAAAGCGGGAATGTTGCAACTTCGACTGCGACCATATCCTAAGATCCCCAACAACTACTCGCTAGCAAAGTAGTGGAAAACCAGCCAAAATTATGGACGCAAAAGAACTTCGTTCTCTTTCTCGTGCCTTCAACAACAAGGATCCACTGAGCCAATGAGATGCCGTAAAAAAAACTGTTCAACTGCTCAAGCAACCAAAAGTTCTGATAAAAGGGTGTTTTTTGGCTTAACCAGCAAACCGAAGGATTATGATGAGAATTCTATTCAGCTTACTTTTTAAGTAATTAACCAAACTTTCTTATTCGAATGCAAGTTTAAGCTTCTAGCAGCATTCTTATCAACTTCTAAAGAAAACTTTGAAGTTCGCGAAAGGTTCGTTCAAGAAGTTGTAGAGAATGCTATTCAGCTCAAAAAGTACCTCAAACGAACTCAACAAATACCAAAAAAAAAACAAAACATTTAAATTCGACATTTTTGTTCTTCTCTAATCCTGCTGCAAATGTATTTTGAGAGTGCTGTGTTGTGAAATGATGATCGAGTTCAATTCAGTTTTTATTCAGTAAATTATTTTTTCATAAATACTTACAACCTCTCCAACTCGAGTCCTCCAACTCCATATGAACGAGTTGGGTAATGCTATGATTTTACTTCAAGAGTTGATTCCATGGATTAGTACCCGACAAATCGGCCTCAGTATCGCCCAAACATGTTTGTCTTCTTATGGCAGCTTGAAAAAGAAATTTCAAAATTTTAGATGCCACCCGTTATTTTCATTAAATGAACACACGAAGCCACAAGCAATATATTTCGCTGCTATTGGCATATAATGCTGATATATGGCTAATATAGGGCTAATTAGCTGTATACCAGGTTTAGATTGCAATAATGACAAAATTCAGAGCTTTTCAATAAAAGTAGGATTCTGGCTACACTTTTCCAATGTTCTTCAATTTGCGAGTCCTTTACATGATCATACATTGCACTCATCGTATTATTTTTCTAAGATTTTCCGGACCGTAATGGATAGTGTATTGTCGAAAACTATAATAATTGTTACGTATGGATCGTTTTCTCAAAAGCCTGTATTAAGAATTAGTCATCACAAAGCTTTATTGTAATGTCATATGGATTAAAGCAGCAAGTCTTCACTTCAATAAATAAGAACTAGAACTAAATATATTAATAAACTAGAATATCAAAATAGTTATTAATGCTAATATTTAAGCAGCATCAAACTATCCGAAACAACACTCAAAATGTTCATTAAAAATATCAAACATGTGCATTTTGCTAAGTTGAAATATGGGAGAAAAAAGATTTGTATCAGCAAAAAAAAAACTTTGAGATGTGGCAACGTTACGAATGAGCAACATCTTATATTATTTCTCTTTTGCTTCGCTCACACTACTACAAAAATGTCATCACTTCACAGTCTTTGCTAAGTGCAATATTGAAGCGTCACTCTAGGGAGTTGATATATCCGGTGACAATGGGGGAGAGAACGAACGTGTACAACCTTAGCGCATGAAAAAATTGACATGTTGCAATGTTGCAAATGAACGCAACATGATTTTTTTTTCAATAAAAAGAGGACTTAAAACGAAGATTACTCAACAGGAAAGAAAAGGTTGACAATTTCTGAACAAAACTAGAAAACTTAAGCTTCCTGCTTTCATTATAGTGCTTGTCAAATCGCTTCCTACCAAAAATTACAGATATAAAATTTACCGACCGGAACACGGCATTGCTATTTTCATTATAAGCACACAAGTAGCCACAAGCAAGATGTTTCGCCATAATTGCCATATAATGCTGATAAATGGCTAATATAGGGCTAATTAGCTGTGTTTCAACTTCACGTTGCAATTTTGACCAAATACAGGGCTTTTCGATAACAGTAGATTACACTTTTCCAATGTCTTAAATTTTAATATTATCGTTATAATTTTCTAAGATTTTCCGCTTAGTTACGGAGTTTTGGACATAATCAAAAAAAATTATTTGGTATTAAAAATTGTCCAATCGTTACAAGCCAAAATCTTGTATTGTTTAAAACGGAAAGCCACTGTACTTTGGAATTTCTGTTTTAAACGAAATAACTGGTTTTCAATTCTTGAATAACGATGATGGTTACTTGCCTCTCAAAGTGCTAACAGTCGTCATTAATGATCAAAAGCCACAAGTCTAAAAATATTTTTGTTTACGTTCAAAAGAAAAATCTAATGAAAACCATCATCATCAACCAGTACAAAGCGAATGAATTTTGAACTGGTTTTCAGTTCTGACGGTGATGACGTCTGTTTACAACTCATACATGAGCAAACTCATCTTCAAGGTTATGAGTCGTTAAGCTGAATGGTTCATTAGGCCGAATGAGTCATTATGCAGAACGAGCCATCACTCCGAAAAGGTCATCAGCCCGAATGGGTCATTAGGCCGAAAAGGTCAGTAATAAGTTTGGAACTAGAGTGGTGTGGGCTTAACTGTGGGCTCTGAGTTTTATGACGGTTTTGTCGCATTCTACAAGCCAAAATCATTGTCAACAGAGCTCTACTAAAACCATAATTTTTACTTAAGGAGGAACCAGGATAACTTCAAGTATAAATCTGTGCTTATTTTAAACGAGCTCGAGCACAATCGATCGAATGATATTTGGTTGAAATTGACCGCCAGAAATCTTGTGTGGTTTGTGGTTTTTGAATTTTTTTTAAATAAGCAGGTTTGTAGCAACTTGTTTAATACAAAATTTCTTTGTAGCTTTTCAAATGGATAAATCAAAAAAAAAATTTCCGAAGTCTGCTTAGAGTGCGTATTTCTAGTTAAACAAGTTATTAGTGTTCAATTTTTCAATTGAAATTTCTCTGGAATGTTGCTTTCTTATCGCTTCTTAAGCGTTAAAAGATACTATTGTGTTGAACTGAATATGCATTTGTCAAACAAACGTTTACATCGGGTTTTCAACATGCCATCATCAAATGCCTCTTGCTCAATATGGTTTGATATTTAGGGTCCGGCTCCTCCATCCGGCTGCGTCGAAGAAAATCCTCCAAGTACTGTCGTTGGCTGGTACAAAACACTCCTGCTTCAATGCCTCGATCGATCCTCATCCCTAAGAAGCCTTTGTTCTCGCCGGTATCCATCGTTTCGACTCAATTCTAAAAATTCAAATTCAATTTCTCGTTAGATTTTCTCAATTTTAGTATGAGTCGATTGGACATATTTCTAGCAAAAAAATAGTACTAAGCAAGAAAGTTTTAAAAATTAACAAGAGGTAAAGTAATGTCTTTTAATTGTAAAAATTGATGTCTCCAATCGATTTTTCATGACTGCTACTAAACCAAACTTCGCTATTAACAACCATTCCTGTTTGAGCCTTTTAAAATAAGTGGCAGTACTTGGCCGTTGAGTTTAAACATTTAAAAAAGAAACAACAACTCTAAGTGGATCATGTGAAGATTTAACGCTCGTGAAACGTTACATTGGAAACAAAAAAAAACTTTGTCGTACTTCTAATAAGTCAATTTCTGTTTATTATCACATAAACGGAGCGTCACAAAAATTACAAATCCACATTATAAATCGTATAAAGTTCTGGGAAATTTCACACAATGTCGATAGTGTTGTATGCAAAGGCTCGTCTTTTTTTGAAACTATTTCATGCAAGTTGCTGCTTCGTGTCGAATGAAATACAAATGTACATGCTCTGATATTTGCATCACAATAGAGAAATCGACGTTTAAAGCCATTGTTTGGCTTTTAGGCCCTTATCATTAATTATTCGAGATTTCTTTAGAAAAGACAGTTGCAAAAATGACACAGGCATCGAAAGATCTTAAACAAATCAAAACCAGAAATTCTAGAACTCTATCTGTAAAGCCTGTAATAAATTAAGGAAAGAAGAACCAGTGGAGCTTGTTGATGCTCAGAGTAATGGTAGACAGAAAGAATTAGAAAAGCAGCATTCTCAAAAGTACCTACCAAATCGCTTCAATTGCCTTCTCCAGCCTTGCTGTGTAACTCCACAAAAGTGAACCTGACAAATTGAATACAGCCAGTTGAAACTAAGTAAAACTCGTACCTACAGCGGTAGAAATGGTCTCCTGAAATTAATGCGAATAGCTTTCATAAAAGTGCTTGTCAAATCGCTTCCTACATTCCACAGTAGCAGCTTCTATGAAAGTACCTGTCATAACGCTTCCATCTTAAAAGCAGGAAAAATCTTGTCTGAATCAAATTTATGAACGATTTCCAACAACGCATTTTCCGAATGTTTCATTTTCAATCAGAAAATTATGGATTGCTCTCAAAAATCAAAACCTGGCATCCCTGTCTCCCTTCCCAGTTGACGATCACACCGGGCACGTTTTCCACTCTGTCATCCCCGGCAGCTTCCATCGCCAGTCATTCTGGGAATCGATCTCGCTCGCTCGCTCGGCATAGCCCGCTTGGATCGATCAATACACATGCTGCCCGATGGAGTGTACCAAACGAAAATATGACTTGTCATCGCACGATGACATTTAATGGAAAATATCATCCATCATTAGAAACGTGTTCGAGTAGTGTTCGCTCCCACGACGGCGGAGGGACCTCCGCGGAAGTTTTACGACAGAGACAGCCCAAAATCTGTCGCCGCGTTCCCTACCTGTTCGGTTTGTATTAGAGTTGCGATGCCCCGCGCGCGATCCCACAGCCGCATTTCGACAACAAACTGTGAAATGAAATTAAACGAAACTACCGTGTTTCTCGTCTCAGGCCCTTCACCCCACCTCCTCATCACGCCATTCGTAGTGTCAAATGACAATCTTGCTCGCGCTCGGGTGCGAGACGACCTTGAAGGCGTCAAAGCGCCTGACACTGACAGTGCGCGGGACGAGGGGGAGATCACCGTGCGTAATTAAGACGGTCCCAGGTCCCACATTAAATCGACATTAAACTCGGGCGGAATAATTTGCTGGTCGTTGTTTTCCTTCATGTTGATTGCCGATCGCGATAGATTCTTCGATGACGGAGAAGGAAGTCCAAAAGTGTCGTGATTGTACCACGTCATCGTCTGTCCCCCTCCAACCCCGGAAGAGACGAACCGAGGGGTTATTAATATTATATTGAACGGCGACCGATCGACCGGAGCTCATCGCATCATCATCATCTTTATTAGCAGCCGAATTTTGTCTCAGACGACGACAAAGACGACGGCGGAGACCGATGACCGCCCTGAGAATGTCGTTTCAATTTTAAGCCTTTTATGACAGTTCTTTCAGAAACAGACGATTCATCATGATGAGCCCCCGGTCTCCGGTTCCCAAAGATTCGCGCTGTCCCCTTGCGACCAATCATAAAAGGAAGGTGCATGACAGCCACGACGACGACGACGACGCGAAGGAAGAAAAATAAATGATTATAACAAAACGTCGGAATTTTTAATTTATAACACTCACTCACACACTTGCGCTGCGATAGAGACCCCTCGTGTTCCCAGCTTCTGGAAAGAACCATTCTTAATTCCTGCTGCAGGTCGTCGTCGTCGTCGTCATAAAAAGTGATTTTTATTTCTTTATGGTTGCTCTGCGGTCTCTTTCGCCGTGGAGCCGGACACTCGGGCGACAAAAGTTCACGGAGACACGGACAAAGTTGCGCGCGACAAAGCCCCCGAAATAAAGAGCAAAAACATGACAGCCCGACCCAGGCGAAAGAATGGGAAATAATCTAAATTGTTACAACAATATAAGATTTCTGTTTTTGTCTCTTCATCTGTGACGACCGCTGTGGGGCTACAAGAGTGGGAATCCGGGAAAAAGACACGCAGTCATCATCAATTTACTACACATAATAAGCATCTTTTATTTCATTAATTTTGGGGTACCCCTCGGTCGCGACCCCCCAGCCCCCGAGCGCGCCCACCTGTCAAAATCGTTGCGCCATTTTTTTCGGGGCGGCAAGATGGCGACCTTCGTTCGATTTGTCATTCCGTACCTTGTGATGTCTGGTTAGGTCGACGGGTGCCACCCGGAGACAAAATTCGTAATCCTCGCTGCTCGGACGCGCTTATCGCCGGGAATTGATCTCTGGTGAACCGCGCGTCAACCAACAACAATAATTAATCTTTTTTTCGCCGTTCTGTTCGGAGGTGATGTGAGAAAACAAAACGAGTTCTGTCCCTCCCCGGCGTCGCCGATGGATGACGGAAGGTGGAGATTGTCACGACGTTCTCAGCGGCCATATTCCAACGAAGAACGAACGATTTATCAAATAATTACGAATGGGTCATCTGTCGATTAAAAATCCCACTTTGATGGTTCTGACACAGACACACGCAAAGCTTTCCGCATGTGTCAATGTCATCGGCTTGGCGTGACCAATGCTGATTGGCGACATGATCTGCCCGGCCGCAAAACTGCGCGGTTTATTAAATTAAGTCTACAATGGCACGCTTCATTAATCTCGTATTAATCAACCCGCAGAAGAAGTCGATGGCGAGATGGCGGTCGGCTTCAGAGGAAGAAAAACCAACGTAAAGAAAGCAAAACTATAACAATGGTGGCTTCTCGGTCGGAAAATCACCTCGAATCTAAATTGAATTTCCTCAGCCAGGTTTTCAATAACCCTCAGTAGGCAACGCCAACATGACTTAATCGAGCCGAACGAATGGGAAAATGACGCTGTCAAAGTGACAGCGACAGCGAGGACGGCCGGCCTCTTTCTATCTAATGTTTTCGCAAAACAATTTATTGTCCAGTCCCGACGCTCGCATAAATATCCTATTAATTATTTTGCCTTCTCCTTCTCGGACGGTCCCGATTCCGGACATTGTTTGATTACACCTCTGAAAGCGGCTCATTTGTCATAAAACAGAACCGGCTCGTAACTCATTTTTTCTCCCTTCTCCGATTCCGCCCGACTCCGACTCCGGTCGAATAGGATTAAAGTCAACACTGATTGAAATCGTTTAGTCCAGTTCGCGGCCGCCGCCGCCGCGTCGCTTCGGACGAAGAAGGGGGACAGTTTTTTTTTTTGGGTGATTTATTCCCGCCTGTGGAATCGTTCTTCCGAGAACCAATAAAAATTCGCTGGACCCCCGGCCGGTTTCGAAATCGAAAGCCGTCGTCGGACATCCGATCACGACACCGATAGCGCTCCCGGGCGAGGTCGTAAAAATGTTCCAAATCGATCGAAGTTTTTACTGCTCACTGCACTTTTAATTGCACTTTTTTCTTCGTCCCCGAAGAATGCTCGTAAAAATCTTGCCTGTCAAAATTTGCCTTTGTTTCGAAATGTTTGTCAAGTGCGCCCGGTCTGCGCTTCTTACCTAAGCAGTCCTTGACCTGGACGTTTCCAGGTGCAGATTTTTTTGTTTTTGCCCACTTCGATTGGTGTGTTTAGCTCTCAAGAACCGTCGTCGCTCCGCTGCCCGTGCCGCCGCCATGACGCCACTCGAGGCATTTTTTCCACCAGCTCATCTCTCAAAACTGCTGAGACGATTAGTGCGCCAGCCATCAGAAAAAACAACAGATGTTTCAATCGAATAGATGGCGATGACGCCGATGATGGAGCGGGTTGACGATCTGCAAAAATAGACGAAAAAAAAATACTGCTTGCGATGAGAAACGGTAAAAAAAAAAATCACCGCTCGGTACAACACAAATTGATCCCCAAACAGTCAAACGCTAATGACAAATGATTGATTTGTCCCTCAACTGGCTTCATCGGCCACCGCGGCGGCTGACCACACACAAACACACTCGCACTACTTCATACGCAACGCAGCGACGATGATACTCAATTCGGCCGCCAGCCCCCGCACTGCAAAGTGAAGCAACGACTATTTAAATTAATTAAGTCCGAATTTTGCGTTTGCGGTTAATGTCACGTTCGGGCCGGGAATTACCGTCCATCAAATCCGACCGCGTTCTCGTTCCATTTGGCGTCGTCTCTGTCAAATGTCACTGCCATTGCTAATCGCCCCCCACAAAAGGATGGTAATCGAGCTCTAATTGGAACGGGCGTCCTTTTCCACCCGGCCATTACGCAGCCATTTTTTTTTCTTTGACACAATCGCACACTGCGCTTTTCAAAATGTCGATAAATTTGACGAGCCGGGGGTCATGGAGATTTTTAGAGAAGACGAGAAAAAAACAACAACAACAGCAGCAGCACCGTTATTGCTCGCTGAATTGCACAATTATTAGAAGGCCCGCACTTAGCGAGCAGGCAAAAACACGAAACTTCACTGCCGAGTGCGGCGATGAATGATAGATTTTTACAAATGAGTGTAAATTGGAAACGTGCGGTATGGGTACGGATTTCAGCGTTGCCAGATTGAGCTGGTCACGTTGGTCGTCGAGGAAAAATGGGCTTTGGAGTCGCTTTCCGGTAATGCCAGCAAAAATCTCGTGGTGGTCTTAAAAGTGATTTGGTTCCGAATTGCGCAAAAAGTTTTGTCAATTTTGCCCTTTAAATATGCTAAATTGATAACAGGCGTCTTGTGATGAAAAGTTGAAACCTGAATGGTCCACTACACGCTAAGATGAGAATACCTAAAGATCAATTGAAAAACTAGGAAAATTTCAAATAACACTTAACTTGATCACTTTTTCTTAAAAAACTAGTAAACTACTAGTAAGCCACTAGTAAACGCGAGCAAATTCCGTTAAATTCTACTTCAGATAGCTTATCTTTTGACAGATAGGCCTATTTCGTCTGCGACTTACAGACTTCTTCAGTGTCGAGTGCTCGACTGGAAGAGAACATCGCAGTAGGTCTAGACTCGACACTGAAGAAGTCTGTAAGTCGCAGACGAAATAGGCCTATCTATCAAAAGATAAGCTATCTGTAGTAGAATTTAACGGAATTTGCTCACGTTTACTAGCGATAGTTTAAAAAAGTGTTTCAGTTTTTAATTTTCTTAGAAAAAGTGATCAAGTGAAGTGTTAATTAAATTCTCCTAGTTTTTCAATTAACATCGTTCTACTAATACTCTCGCAAAAGTATTTAAAAAAAAGAGCCTAATGATCGTTAAAAAATACCGATATCGCTCAAACGTGCACATACCCAAATTATGCGTAAACACAGATTACCTAAAATTTGGTAATAGTATTGAACGAAGATAAACATTGAAATTACCGATTTTTTATCGTTACTTTTTACTGAAAGTTTGGTATTTTCTTTGTAGTTTTATTTTATAGAACGCTTAAAAAAGACATTCAATTTATAAGTTTATCAATTTGCCTTTGTATTCCAAATTCTGCACTTAACAAGAAACAAATGTTCAAATGTATTACAGAAATATGTTTTCTGTATTAAAAAAATAAGTATTAATAAAGTATTACACAAATAATTTTCGAAATAATTTTCTACATCGACCCAACATTTTGATACGTTAATTTTTTCGCTCCGGGGTGACGCCGAATTGCACCTCGGGATTCACGTTGGTCCACAAGCATCCATCGGAGCTAGAATCAAATAAAAGAATGCAAAAGTTTTTGCTTCAAATATTGGGACATGAATTAACTATTTCTTGCAAGATTAATAAGAAAAATAATTACGTTTCTGCTTGTAAAAATATGGCTACCACGTGCTTCAGCGACGAAACATTTATTCAATTTTAGGTAAATAATAACGTCCAATATTGGAAACTGAACATTACCCAAATGTCAGTAAAAATTACTGTTTATTATCGTTTAATTTTACCGATATTTTGGGTATTGACAACATAACCTAATTTTAGGTAAAATAAATACCTAATTTTAGGTATTCTCATCTTAGCGTGTAAAACAACGGTCCTCCAACACACTCCCCAAACTTATCCACCCCCCTTCCCCATCCAATTTTATTCCCCCCACAAACAAACAACTCCCAAATTTCCCCCACCCCCTCCCCCATCTTCTCGGTCCTCTTCAATCCTGATTGATTAGGCAACTTTTATCGAGTTTTCAATGATTCGCAGAAAAAGCCATTGTTTACGTTTGTCAGTTAGGCCCTTATGAAAAAAAATTGAGTTGAAGGAAAGCAAAAGTTTATGTCTCGAGTAATTCCTGATTAGGGCCTGAAAGCCATTTGTAAACAATGACTTTAAACGTTGATCTCTCACGAATCACGAGAATCCCACTATATCCAGCTACTCCATAGAGGTAGAACTAACATTCTTCTACTAAATGCTGCTTTCATTTCATGAGAGTGATTTAAGACTCAAGAGAAATCAACATTTAAGGTCATTGTTTACAAATGGCTTTTTGGCCCTCAACATGAATTACTCGACATGTTGCTAAATTCAGCAGCTGTGTATTTTCTGCTAAGCTGATTCATATCGATTTGCAGCGAATCAAAATGAGTTCATCAAATCAAGTAAATGAGTTCCACGTCAGACACCCTTTGATGGTAACTCACAAATGCGCATTTAAAAGAACCTTTTCTTTCGGTTCCTTTTGAGACTTTCAACGGTGTTGGCTTTTTGGAGCCAGTGCTTGTGATACGACAAGAATAACCTAAAGCTAAGTTAGTTTAAAGTTTTTCGAATCTGGGAAGATGGAATGCTTTGGGTAGTTTGTTTTTCTAGTCAAAGTTCGAAATGTACATAAAGATTGTACTCGAAAAAAATGCAATACACAAAAATGATCACCAAAAATTCATTTTAAGTCGGATATTTTTGAAATTCCCAGGCAATAAATAAACAAACTTTAGATTAGGGCGAATCTGCTTTCGTAAACAATGGCTTTCGTAGTCATTTTTTCTTGAACAAAAGGCCACAAATACAAATTAAGCACTCTTTAAGGAAGAGGAGCTTTATCTCTATTCGCTGATATATTCAATTTGAAGGAATTGTATTCAACTTCCGATAAATTAGCAGACAAAGTGTTTGTTTACAAAAGCAGATTCGCCCCAATCAAATGTTGGCGCTGATATATTCTCTAAATTTTTGAAACGTTGGTTTAATCAACCTCCTCTCCTAGGCGAAATGCCCTCCCCTTGATTTGATTTAGTCCACTTAGTTCTACCCATCAAATCCTGTTCAACACTTGCGCCATCTTTCTTACACCCTTTCATACACTCTTTCTTCAAATCCTTGTCGTTTTTTGAAGACCTTCCCAGTTTCCCGGAGCTTGCCCTTCATAGTCGCCCAGAACTTTTCTATTGGGTGAAGTTCTGTCGATTTGGGTGGATTTGCCTCCTTCGGCATTAAAACAACATCGTTGGCTTCGTACCACTCCATCACCGGTTTCGCGCAATGGCACGATGCCAGATCCGGCCAAAACAGAGTGTCACACGGAGGAAGGGCAGCAGGCACTACTAGAGGCATTCTTCTTTATATATTTGGCCGTTGATGGTGCCGGTCGTTATCTACGGCTTGCTGAATATGCCGCACCCTAGGATCACCTGCCACACCAAGTACTTGTTGGCAAATTTTCCGAACATATTTTTCCGGAACTTCTCCAAGACATTCAGACACGTTGAACAGGTATGCTTACGGACACAATGATGAGCTAGATCATCCAAACTGTCCTCGAGTTCAGGTCTTGATGTCGTACATGATCGACAAGGAGGTTTAGAGTGTTTTGACCGTACTCCTTAGCTGTGAATGCTACGAGAAAAAACTTAACACCGTTGCAGATATTACATTATTCTCAGCATATCTAAGGTACTGCCAACTATTCAGGAGTTCAGGTCTTGGTGTTTTACGTGATCAATAAGGTGATTCATCGTACTTGTGAATTGGTAAAGCTCCATGCGTCATCATTGCACAGTTATAGTCACTTAACCGTATTCTAATAATGTCTTCGGCACTCCAAACTATTCTTGAGTTTAGATCTTGATGTTTTGCATGATCAACAAGACGGTTTATGAGGTACTTATGAATTGGTAAAGCTCCAGGCGTTATCATTGCACAATTTTAGTTATATTACAGTTTTGTCAGAATGTCTTCGGCACTCCAAACTAATCTTGAATTCAGATTCTGATGATTTTCATGATCAGCAAGGCGATTTACGAGGTCTCCATCGTATGTACGAGTTGGTAAAGCTCTATGGGACTTCATTGCTCAACTTAAGTCACATTACAGTATTTTCAGAATATCTAAGGTACTCCAAACTATTCACGAGTTCAGGTCTTGGTGTTTTGCATGATCAATAAGGCGATTAACGAGGTCTTCATCGTACTTATGAATTGGTAAGCTCCATGCGTCGTCATTGCACAATTATAGTCACATTACAGTGTTCTCAGAATATTTACAGTACTCCAAATTATTCGTGAGTTTAGATGTTGATGTTTTGCATAATCAACAATGTGATTTACGAGGTCTCTATCGTACTTATGCGTTATTAAAGCTCCACGGGACTTCATTGCACAATTCTAGTCACATAACAGTATTCTAAGAATATTTACGGCACTCCAAATTATTCCTGAGTTTAGATCTTGATGTTTTGCATGATCAACAAGACGATTTATCAGGTACTTATGAATTGGTGAAGCTCCATGCGTCATCATTGCACAATTATAGTTATATTACAGTATTCTCAGAATGTCTTCGGAACTCCAAACTAATCTTGAGTTCAGATTCTGATGTTTTGCATGATCAACAAGGCGATTTACGAGGTCTCCCTCGTATGTATGAGTTGGTAAAGCTCCATAGGACTTCATTGCACAACTTAAGTCACATTACAGTATTTTCAGAATATCTAAGCTATTCATGAGTTCAAGTCTTGGTGTTTTGCATGATCAATAAGGTGATTTACGAGGTCTTCATCGTACTTATGGATTGGTAAAGCTCCATGTGTCATCATTTCACAATTATAGTTACATTACAGTATCCTCAGAACATCTACGGCACTCCAAACTTATTCTTGAGTTTAGATGTCGATGTTTTGCATGATCAACAATGTTATTTACGAGGTCTCTATCATACTTATGCGTTATTAAAGCTCAATGGGACTTCATTGCGCAATTATAGTCACATTACAGTATTCTCAGAACATCTACGGCACTCCAAACTATCCTTGAGGTCAGATGTTGATGTTTTGCGGATCAACAATTGGTTCCTCAAACGGCGCGATCCTATGTTTCCGGTTCCTAGATGCCATTTTGTTATGACTGCACAGAACGCTCAACAGCTGTTCATCCACAATGCGTCTGAATGTTTTTCTCGCTGCTTGCGACGCGTAACGGTGAGTTCCGAGCAAACAATTTTAAGGTGAAATGCTGCTCCATGTATTGTTTCCTATCTTTATTCTCTCTTTTTCTCTCTCTCTCTCTCTCTCTTTCTCTCTCTCTCTCTCTCGAAAACTTACCTCGCTATTTCAAATTGATAAATCTCGATTGTTAGTGAATGAACATCGAATCGAACTCATCAGATTGCTCACAGCAAGTAAGCATAAAAAACTGATGTGATGAAATATTCAATATCTAGTACAGATTCTGAGTGATATCAATTCTAAATCCCCCCCCCCCCCCCTTTCTTTATTTAACTCTTTTTTTTTCCCCCCCCCCCCCCCCCCAAAGTAAACATTTATTCCTTTTTTTTAATCCCCGTTTCCCTTTCTTTTTTCTTCTCCCTTCCCCCATAATTCCCCCCCCTTCCCCCCCCCCCCCCTCTTTTCTCCCCCCCTTTCCTTTCCTTCTCCCCTTCCCCCCCCCCCCCTCTTTTACCCCTTTTTTCCCTCCTCTTCCCTTCCCCCTTTTTCTTTCCCCCCCTTCCTTTTTTCAACACCCCCCTTTTTTTTTCTTTTTTTTTTTTCCCTTTCCCTCCCCCCTTCCCCTTCCCCTTTTTTCCCCTTTTTTTTCTTTTCTCCCCCCCCCTCTTCCCCTTTCTTTTCTTTCTTTTTTTCCTCTTTTTCCTTTTTTTATAGTGCCTTCCCCCCGGCCCCCCACCCCCTCCTCTCCTTCTTCTTTCTGTTTTCAACATTCTTGTTGTTTTTTTTTCAAATGCGCCCAACCCCCCCGGGGGAAGAAGAGAAAAACGGAAAAATTTTTTTTTAACCCGCAACCATTTGCCCGGGCTATATTTCTTCTATTTTTTTCCCGCAAATGAGTTTCCAGGTGGGCGTCTCCCACCCCCACCAAAAACCACCTAAATTTTCGAAAGAATAAGTCATTAAGGTGAAACAGTTTAGCGACAATTAAGGTGTACGCTCAATTTTGCCCATCTGAAAATGACACATTTTCAGAACTTTTGAAACCTTACAAATTATTGAAATACTTTTGAAAACCCAATGGAAAGCCCAAAAAAAAGGAATTGAACCCCCCACCAAACCATTTAATATGAAAACAAATTTACATAGAAATGTCTCTCCACTCGATCCTCTCTTGAGTTGTACACGGCCATCAATTTTACTCAGTTTTGAATCGTTATTGACTCATCAACTTAAATCAGATGGATGTTTAAGATTTGTCGAATTGTCAATCCCAGTTACAGTTACCCATATTAGAGTGACTCCAATTTTGACGAAAATGAGTCAACAATGACTCATAATTGAATTTAAATTCCTGACCGTGTACGCTCAATTTTGCGATTGACTGTATATCTGGCATCACTGGTTGAACGCCCATCGCCTTCCACTCGTAAACTTCTCTCCTACCACAATCGCACCAATCCGCAACCATACCGATCGCCGGAACCGCTCGGAAGACTAAACTTT
The DNA here is from genome assembly GCA_024533555.2 of Aedes koreicus. NCBI lineage: Eukaryota > Metazoa > Arthropoda > Insecta > Diptera > Culicidae > Aedes > Aedes koreicus. The sequence goes on along the minus strand of JAHHFK020002450.1, from coordinate 157,560 downwards.
ATCATTTATCTAATACGAGAAATTAGTTTTACTCCTTTTCCCTACCTACCCGCCCGAGGACGAGATCTAACCATTTCTCGACCGAGTGCGAAAGAAAGCGTAAACGCAAACAGTAATCACGACATCTGTTATTGAAAGTAACGCTAACCGCCCCTCTCCTTCTCATCATCCTTCTTCTCCTCCTCCACTGGTGGAGCTGAACTTAATTGTTGTTCATCATAGGAAGCTGCTGCTACTGCCGCCGTCGCCGCCGCTTTCTTCGCTAATTGTTTAGCGCCTCTCGTCGGCGCTGTAAACAAACCAATTTTCGGCTTGCCCACTCTCCGCACTTGTCACCAGCGCCAGCTCCAAACATCTCCGCAAAGAGCTAAAGCGAAAATTAAAAGCCTTATTAAGCACAAATTACACATAATTGGAATCCTCCAGACGAAAAACTAAACACAACACACAAAAAACACCATCGTTGGTCCATTCCGTCGCACACAACTTCTAGCGTTCGTGATACGAGCGAATTTCTTTCCCAACTTTATTCGAAAACTCGACAAAAAACCAAAACACACACTCCACTTTGATTTTCACTCTTCCCGATCGAAAGAGCGAAAAAAAAACCTTTCAAAACACACGAAATAATACTAATGAAGCGTCGTCGCCTACTGCCGCTGCTCGCCACTTCGGCTCCCCAAGGCAGCCAACTTCGGCACTTGCAACTGCGATGAACTGTCAAAGTCTGTCGGACAAAAGCGAAGCGACGCGAGGGGCTCCCCAATCGCTTTATAATGAGCTGCCGGGCTTGCATGTGAAGTGCTTTTTAATAAACTTAATACCTGTTTTAGATTTGCTCCTGCTGGCCCCCCGCGGGAAGGAGCGACTGTCTGGAAGGCCACTGCCGCCAAAAAATTCTCCCGGAATCTAGCGTTTTCGCACGCAATCCCGGAACCGAGGCGAGGTCGCGAAATTTGCATATCAAGTGAAGTGCCCGTCGTCACTTGATCATCGGTTAAATCATGCTCGTAAATTGACAACGGAGAGTAGGGTGAATCGTGTTTGTCATCGATTCTAATGGCTGCCGTCCCCAGCGAAAACAAAAACAGACAAACAAAAAAGGCCCAGCCGGAAATGAGTAAGATATAAATCCCATTCGCTACCTAGCTTAGTTCGGTCTCGGGCTTTAAGTACATCACATTAGGGCAATTATCCGGCTGTTGTCTTGGCCGGGAGACCTGCTGCTAGGTTAGAACAATCATCTGCTTTTCGTTTCCCAGCACCGTCCACGAATCGACGAGGACAATTTTTGTCTCTCGGAGACGGGCGCGTTCTTGCGCCGCTAATCGCCTGGGAAGAGGTCCAATCAAATTATACGTAATTTTCCTTGTTTCGAGAATGCCTTAAGAACGAGTCCGTCTGGTTTCTGGTTCTTGGGTTTGTTTTCGGTGGAGATTATCGTTGATCTGATTTATGGGAGAAGATGACACTTAATTAGAGGTTCGACGTTGACTTCGTTTTATGACGGCCAGCAGCTGTCAATTGTCATCCAAGTTGAAATGGTTGCCTTTCAGCCCACCAAAACAAACCCGAAAAAAAAAGCCGAAATCGCGAAACCTAATCCCTGCCCAGCCAAAGGTGTCAATGTTTGATTTATGACAGCTTGGGAGAGCGCAAAACAGAAAACAAAACTGTCGCGGTCGCAGAACGAAATTGGTTCTCAACCGACAAAACAAAAAAAAACAAATCTAATCTATATTTAAACTAAATCGACGAAAGTTTGGCGAAGGAATTGATAGGCATTTCTTTTTCGACGACGACGGTGACGACGAAGTTCATCGTGTCATCGACAGCGCTGTCACAAGAATTGGCACAAGAAGGAACGAGGAAAAGTGTCGAAAATTAATAAATTAGAAAATTATATTTTTAGTGCCGCTTCCTTCTTGCACAACCGGATCCCACTTTTGGCCGCCGTTTTGTTATTATTTGTCATAAAAAGTTCACCGTCGTCGGGAATTGCACTTCTACGAAGTGCCAAAACTGGATAGACACTTTCCTATCCCCCGCGACCCGTCCGACCCGTCGAGTGGGGGCATTCTGAAGGAACGAAAACTCGGAAGATTGGCAGAAGAAGCAACATAGTGCCCTGTTTAATCGTTATGTAAATCGCGCTTCAATCGGGTGCTGTGCTTTCCACGAAAAGTTGTCGATTCTATGATTTACGATCGCCGGATGGGTTCCCGAAAACGAGAACGGGATCACGTCAGCTTCGCGAACTGTCATTTCTTCCTTGAATGACAGTTTAGTCAATTTCACGTCCACCGCCTACTACGTTTAGAATTTCCCGAACCACTCGATCATCGTATCCGAAAGACAGAAGCACTCTTCCCATCATCCACCAGCACCACCGGCGAGGAATACATTAAAAATTAATTTAAAAGCTATTGATATGTTGATTATACATGATTAGGCAAGAGTTTATGGTGGCATTTCTGGCTTTCCGTCTCACCGCGGCGTTTGACACTTTTAAACTTCTGTCCTGGTCGGTCGATTTTATTGGTTCCCTTCCTGCGCGTCCTCCAGTAGAGTGACTTTTCTAGACACAGACAAGACGGGCAGTCACTGGCCTAGAGCAAGAGCGCGTGAGCACTCTTAAAGGCCATAAAACGGTTTTCAACCGAGGCAACAGCATCAGCAGCAGCAAAAAAGAGAACTCTGTGATTGATACTTTTTACTGCTTCTTTTCCTGGTTCGGGTTTCGCTTAAGCCGTTCAACGGCAGCAACCAGCAGAAGCAGTATCAATAATAATCGGAGATCGTCACTCTTGGCTTCTGCGGTGCGAGTTTGGGCTGCGAGCGCACAATAGCTGTCAAAATAGATCCAATTACAATAAATGTCAACTCTCGGAAGATCTCGACGGTGGAGAGTTTTTGAGGTCGCGCCACTCCCGCCCGCCCCGAGTGTACGATTCGTGATCTGTCAATCGAAGAAGGAGTTGAAAATCATTAGCAAAGTCCCCGCTTTTCGTTCCTTTATGGCGTTGAATTTTGAACTGTCCATCAACGCGCGTCACGCGTGACCATGACCGTCTCGATCGAAGCCTCCGCTCGCACCCTTCGATCGATCAACGCTCACACACACACTCCTGCAGAGTCTGGATAATGAGCGAGCATGAAGTAATGATCCTCCAGGCTTTCGGATGAGAAGAGTAAATACGGAAAAAAATGATCGCACTACCAGAAACAGGTTCCCCAGCGCCCGAAGCCTGATTTTTATGAGCTCCGAGAAACTTATGCTCGGACCCTCCTCGCCTCCTCGACCAGAGTGAGCAATAACAAATAATAATCATCATTCGGAATCTTCGGGAAGGGAGAAAAAAAGTTGCAACTACAACTGTCCTACCCCTCGTCGCCGATGCTCGATGACAGCGTGATGCAGCGACATCTTTCGGACGACCATTCGCGCGTGTCACGCATAAGAGCAACTGTCATTACAGCGCGCCGCACGGAACTGGTTCCCGTAATTACAGGCTAACACACTCAATATCGATGACATGCGACACATTGGCAGAAGAGAGAACTTGTCAACCTCGACGGACCGCGCGGCAGCGACGGCGGAAAAGCAGTCACATCATTTTTATTAATAGCCACTCAATCAGCGGTGCCATTTCTTGCGCGCACGATCCATTTGCGACCACGGAACGGGTTCGTGTTCTACAGTCCTATCCTCCCCCCATCCCCAACCCAACCGCGAACCCGAGGTCGTCTCCGTTCTTTATGATTATGATTGCCATGCAGCGGACCCGTTTGTCGATATGAAGAAAAATGATTTACTTTCAAATGTCATTACACATCACCGCAGTCAGGTTTGCGATTATCCTCCGCGCGCTGGCACGTACTTTTGTTTACATTTTCCCTACCGCCCAACCAACCCAGATGAAGGTTAATCTCGAAATAATTGAACGGCCTCCTCACGTCGCTCGCAGCAGCAGCTGGAAATGGAACTGTCACACGGGGCACCCACCCCGATGTTGCACCCACCACCTCTCCGTGGCAGGCAAATTGACAGATTGACTAACACGCTCATTCGGATTAACCCTAAATTGGGTAACCTTTACCCATTCTCGTAAAACAGGCTGAAACGTCAAACCATGGAAAAGGCGATTTATGAATGTGGGTAAATCTCACCTAATTCTTCATAAATCCGGTGTATGTCTTCTGTTTGTACAATGGACAAATATTTGGACGTTTTCATGAGGTGATTTCCATATAAAAAAAACTAAAATTTTACAGGGAAAAACAGTGATTAGTCCTTTAGAATTCAAGTAACTTTGGAAGAGATCAAACAACGGTCCTTTGTCTTAAGTCTAAGCTCATTGGTAGCAACAGTTAACCGAAACTGTCCTTGGTGTAAGGTGCATAAGAACCGATTAAGGATTCCCAGAATAGCGCTCTTTCCTGTAAAACGGCTTACACCCTACCAGCGGCCTTAACTACACATTCGTTGGTATTGGCAACCTTGAATCGGTACAACTGACGCAATGGCGCAGCACGAAAAAAAAAGAGATCGCTCTATTTACCTGTTTGGTCGTACGAACTGTCCCCCAGGAAGAGGCACACAATTTCAAAACCCAATCCTGTACTATGGCAATCCTTATTCCTCTCTCGCAGGGGTACAAATATTTATTGTCCAAGAATCGATCGTGTCAAGAAAGGATTTTTTTCCATTTTTCCAAAGTTTAAGGAGCATTTCCCCAAAAAGAAGGGTGCATTTACCCATTGCCGTTTTCAATGACGAGAAATTCGCGGTAAAAGCCATTGTTTACGTTTGTCAGTTAGGCCCTAATGAAAAATCTTTATCGAATTATTCTGCATTAATCGGCATGGATTGTATTAGTCTGTGTCTAAATTGATGGTAAAGCGCCTTTTTGAAATCCTGATGTCTTCTAAGTTCTCCAAAATGCCCTGAAGTTAAGATCTTAATGGTTTATTGTCTCAATGTGGATGGAAACGTATGTTCCCGACGTATACATAGCTATATGATGAATTGTGCGTCTAGGAACGGTTACGATAAGATATTCAATGCTCTCCAAACTATGCTGGAGCTAAGATTTTGGACTTCTGAAGGCTTAATAAAATCTCAACAATGTCCTGAAAATATATACATGTTCAAGAAATTCAATATACGCTTTTGACAGCATTCATATCTTGAAATGATGCCAATAGGATATTTTTTTTTTTTTTTTTTTTTTTTTTTTCATTAGCGTGAATCTAACATTGAGAGACTCTCTTTGATTACTTTCTCTTTCATTCATATTCCAATCACCTTTACGTTTTTCAGTCTACTATTTGTAGAGTATGCTAACCAGCACTGTTCTAAGGAATGTACTAAATAATGCCTCGAAAGTTTTATAATGGTGCTGTAACGAATGATAGAGAGTGAGCCCGGAGAGAATCTCTCAATGTTAGATTCGCCCTAATGAAAAAAAAATCCGAGATTTGGTATCAAAAAAATTTTGAGTGTCGATCTTTTCTCTCCAACCACCAAAAAAAAAAAAACAATAAATACCAAAAGATATAAAAAATCCGTGAAGTGCAACAAACCCCCCCCACAACACACCCACCACCCAACCGTTTCAATAAGATAGTTTATTCTCTCCAACGTAATCTGAAGGTAGGACTTTAATGACTTACAGGATCAATTCTCCACAGTCACCATCAATGTTTTTAAAGCATATATGAGTTCAAGAAGCTCACAAGAGCCTCCTGACAACATGCACATCATTAAATCGTTTTAATAGGACATTTAAGGCTCTCCAAAGTATTTTGGGGTTCAGATCTTACGAAACTACCGGCTCAATGAAGTCTTGAACAATATCCTAGAAGTTTTTTTTTTTTTTTGATTTTGTAAAACTCAAGAGAGCCTCTGCAGAGCTTTGATTTTGTAAAACTCAAGAGAGCAACATGCACTTATACCACAAAAGTTCAACTCAGTGGACGCAGTGGTTCGACGCCCCAACAAAAAAAAAAAAAAACATGCACTTAATCTAATCTTTTCACTAAGATATTAAATACTTTCCAAGGTATTCTGAAGATAAGACCTTGATGATCTACTGCCTCGATTGACCCATGAGCAATATCCTTTGAGTTTTCATGAGTTCAGGAGTTTATGAGAGTCTTCTGCTAGTAGTTTGAGTAAAAATTTCTCAGAAATTCAGGAACACCCAGAGTCTTCTGGCATCAAGCACATCTTGGAATCGAATCGACGGGGTATTTAGAACTCTTCAAAGTATTATTGAGGTCAGATCTTGAAAATTTACGGAATCAAACAGGTCTTGAATAGTGTTCTTAAAGTTTTTATGAGTTCGTGAAGGTTTATGAGATATTTAGTGCTTTCCAAAATATCCTGGAGCTAGGATTCCAGACGGCAGAGCAATACTCCAGAATCGACCGCACCAAGGAGCAATAGAGGGAATTCAAGCAGTAAATATCGGAGAAGTCTTTAGCCATCCGAAAAATAAGTTCCTAGAGCTCTTGACGCCTTGTCCACATTGTACGAGATGTGAAGCTTGTACGTCAACTGAGAATCCAGAATAACTCAAAGACGAAATGCCTCGGCAAATATCCACATCTCGCTTAGTTCCCTTCTTGTGAACTGGAAACAAGTGAGCAACCTTCCAACTGGAGGGTAACATGCCACTTGTTGTGGAGATCCGGAACAGGCGGTGCAAGGGGGCAAGCAGACTGGAAATGTGTTTCTTTAGAAATACTGACGGAACTCCATCTGGGCCAGGATTGAAAGATGATTGAGCCGCATCGCAGCGGCTATCTCAATACTGATATCGACAGCACCCAATGTGTGGCCATGGAGAGGAACGTAAACCCTCGGTTTATGGTTTATGAAATTAGTCCTAGATTTCTAAAAGTATAGAAAGAAACTACCCAGAATTTAGAGCAAATTCTAGAAAATTCAAAATGAGACTTCCCTTAGCTTCCAAAAGATACGTTCTAGAAGTTCAGGAAGAGACTTCGTCGAACAAAAACTTCTCCGGAGATCAGGCAGGAACTTCTCAGACGTATAGGAAGCACTTCTTAGTAGTTCAAGCAGAATTATCCCAAAAAAATCAGGACCAAACATCCTCGAATTTCAAGATTGTACTCCCCAGATATTCAGGAGAGAACTTTCCCGAAAATCAGTAGAGAACTTCTCAGAGCTTCAGGAAGAAGTTTAGGAAAGAGGACTTCTCAAAAGCTTGGAACATTCCAGGGGTTCTGGAGATCTTCCCAGAAATTTAAGATAAATCTTCCCGGAAGTTCAGGAAAAAACTTCCCCAAAGTTCAGGAATGGAACTTCAAGAAGTTTCGGAAGAAACTTCCCAAAAGTTTAGTTGGACCTTCCCAGAAGTGCTAGAGAGCTTTCCCGAAGCACAGAAGAGAACATTTCAGAATTTCAGAAAGAGGCTTTCTCGAAGTTCAGGAAGAAACCTCTCCAAAGAACAGAAAGAAACTTTCCAGAAGCATAGGAGGTACTTCCTAGTAGTTTGAGCAAGAATTTCTCAGAAATTCAGGAACAACCTTCCCTGAAGTTCAGGACCTTCCAGAAGTTCCGGAAGAAACTTCCCAAAAGTTTTAGTTGGACCTTGCCAGAAGTGCTAGAAAGCTTTCCCAAAGCACAGAAGAGAACATTTCAGAATTTCAGAAAGAGGCTTTCTCGAAGTTCAGGAAGAAACCTCTCCAAAGAACAGAAAGAAACTTTCCAGAAGCAAAGGAGGTACTTCCTAGTAGTTTGAGCAAGAATTTCTCAGAAATTCAGGAACAACCTTCCCTAAAGTTCAGGACTTCTCAGAAGTTCCGAAAGAAACTTCCCAAAAGTTTAGTTGGACCTTCCCAGAAGTGCTAGAGAGCTTTCCCGAAGCACAGAAGAGAACATTTCAGAATTTCAGAATGAGGCTTTCTCGAAGTTCAGGAAAAAACCTCTCCAAAGAACAGAAAGAAACTTTCCAGAAGCATAGGAGGTACTTCCTAGTAGCTTGAGTAAGAATTTCTCAGAAATTCAGGAACAACCTTCCCTAAAGTTCAGGACCTTCCAGAAGTTCCGGAAGAAACTTCCCAAAAGTTTAGTTGGACCTTCCCAGAAGTGCTAGAGAGCTTTCCCGAAGCACAGAAGAGAACATTTCAGAATTTCAGAAAGAGGCTTTCTCGAAGTTCAGGAAGAAACCTCTCCAAAGAACAGAAAGAAACTTTCCAGAAGCATAGGAGGTACTTCCTAGTACCTTGAGCAAGAATTTCTCAGAAATTCAGGAACAACCTTCCCTGAGGTTCAGGACTTCTTAGAAGTTCCGGAAGAAACTTCCCAAAAGTTTAGTTGGACCTTCCCAGAAGTGCTAGAGAGCTTTCCCGAAGCACAGAAGAGAACATTTCAGAATTTCAGAAAGAGGCTTTCTCGAAGTTCAGGAAGAAACCTCTCCAAAGAACAGAAAGAAACTTTCCAGAAGCATAGGAGGTACTTCCTAGTAGTTTGAGTAAGAATTTCTCAGCAATTCAGGAACAACCTTCCCTTAAGATCAGGACTTCTCAGAAGTTCCTGATGAAACTTCCAACAATTTTAAGGGAATTTCCTAGATATTCCGGAAAGGGCTTCCCCACAGTTTCGGTAAAAAAATTCTACTAGTTCAGGATGGGATTTATAAGAAGTTTAGAGAGAATAAGCTCAGGAAATAACTTCGCCGAATTTCAGGACGAAACGTACTAGAGAAGGCACTACCTACAAGCACTAGGAGGAATTTCTCAAAAAATTCAGGGAAGAACTTCTCTGAAGTTCAGGAGATAACTTTCCAGAAGTCCAGATAGAAACTTCCCGAAAGTTTAGTTGAAACTACCCAAAAGTGCTAGAAAGCTTTCTTGAAGTTCAGCATCGAACATTTCAGAATTCCAGAATGAGGCTTTCTCGATGTTAAGGAATTCCCAAATGTTCAGGTCGATACTTTTCAGAAGAATAGGAAGAAACTTTCCAGAAGTATAGGGAGTACGTCGAAGTAGTTTAAGTAGGAATTTCTCAGAAATTCAGGAGCAAATTTCCCCGGAGTTCAGGAAAAAACTTCCCTGAAGTTTAGAAGAGGACTTCTCAGAAGTTCAGAAAGGTATTTCCAAGAAATTTAAGAAGAATTTCCAAGAAATTCCTGAGAGAACTTTCCCGAAATTTTGGAGAAATAATCCACGCAGTTCACGATGGGACTTTTCAAAAGTTAAGAAAGTAACTGAGCTCAGGAAAAAACTTACTATATCTCGAGTACTTTTTCAAAAAGACGTATCTGACTTTTTAAACAAAGAAGGGAAGTAAGATTCAAACGTAAATTTCTCAAAACTCTCAGCACCCTCACAAAAAATAGCATCACCATCATGTTAGGGAACTGTTATTCCTTGTGTTGGTGGCCGTAGTTTGCATGAAAGTGCTAAGGGTTACAAGAATTTAACGTTTGAGTCTTACTTCCACTCTTTGTTTACAAAATCAGATACGTCTGTTTGAAAAAGTACTCGAAAAATATTATGTTTCTAGAAGGTTAGGTTGGGTTTTTAGTTGTAAAATTTTATCAGGACTGACTGCCAAGAAGTTCATGAGGAAATTTGCCAGAAGTTCAGATTAAAACTTCCCAAAGTTTTATCAAAGAGCTTTGCAGAAGATCAGGTGAGAGCTTCGCTGAAATTCAAAAGATAATCACTGACGAGCCGATGAAGCAATCTTAACAAAAATCATTCATATGACCATAATGATATTCATTGCTCATGAACACCATCTTCCCAACCGTTCGCATCGTATTATGAGCTAGGACACAAACTCATGTAGGAATTACAATTTCTTGGATTCCATCTTACCTCGTTTGAAAAAATTTGATTGGGAAGAAAACTTCCCTGAAGTTTAACAGAGAAGTTTAAAAAATTTTCAAGAACTTCATTAATATATCAGTGATGTTTCCGAGAATTCTTCCAATTTTCAGAGAATCCTCTAAAAATTAAAGAAAAATCCTCGATTTTGAAAAATTTCTTGGAAAAAAGTTTGAATGCCTTACCAGAAAGTCAGGCAATTTCGAGATAAAATCATTGACTGCATATCTATACAGCAACCGTTCAATGTTAAATGTTTAAAGAAATAATACTGCCAATAGCATCAGTAGCGTCAGGTATAAATTATTGGGTGAAAACTAGATAATAATTCCCCTTCTTTTTCATCTTTGAAACAGGTCGAAAATTGTCCACATGTTAAATATAACCTCCTCGAAAAATACTCCAAATCGCATCTTTGGAACAGCGGCGCCATGAGGTTTTCTGAATAAAAAAAAACATTAGTGTGGTTCACAAAACAAGAGTGAAAAATGTTGATACCTTTCCTTCGACTGTCAAAAGTGACAGCTAAATTTCTAAAAGTCCTGCATGGTGTAATTTTTCAATGATATTTTGAAAGATTTCAACACTATAGTTAACAGTCAAGTTCGCTTACCGAGTCGATCAGATTCAGTCGGCTTCTGAAATGCTCAAATTTGCTCGACTCAACCGTGACAAGTGTCGAATCGAGTTGCTCGACTCGACTTCTATAATAGACCCCATAATATTGAGAAATCCAAGTAAAGCTAAAGTGAGGTTAAACATCGTAGTATCTAAAACTGAAATTGATAATAACTTTCTAGCTATTTTTCAAACTGTATGGTATCGGTCAGTATCACCAATTACTTTGCTTAGGCAGCGCAAAAAACCGTTTTTAACGAGCGCCATCTACGACGTTTAACCTCACTTTTGCGTTTCCAGGATTCCTCCATACTATCGATAGACAGACAAAAATGTTCGGCCGACTACATCAGGGGGAGAATATTCTATCTTATCTTCTTATTGGTCCACTTCTTCGTGGCAAATTGACAGATTGACTAACAAACCCCAAATGACACCACCGCGCCGCCGCCTTTGCTGGGCTGCCACTTAATAAACATGTGAAATTATCATTATTATCGTTGTCATCGTCGTCGTCGTTGTCATCATTGCCATTGCCGCTGCAGCCCGTACGTAGAGTTTGCCGTATGCAAAGCATCATTTGCCGGATCGGCACAGTTCAATTATCTATTTGTCATATCAATTATTTCCACTTGGCACGCTTCCTCTTCCCTACTCTACTGCTGAATTGTTGCCACACCGTACCGGCGGCGAGCGAGGCGTCGGCGGCGAAGAATGTGTGACAAATTCGAGGCGGCACTTCACTTTCGATTCCAAACGAGAATCAATGAACCGTGCAAATCTACAATGGAAAGTTAAAATAAAAAAAAAGTGCAGTCATGCAACCGCTGTCACACTAATTTGACAGCGCCAGCTGCATTTTTGCGGTGGGTCTGTCTCTCTCTCTCTCTTACCGACAAGTGTCATCGCACGGGCCTTAACCTCTACGAACCGCAGCGCTGTGGAAATTCACACATTCCACGGGCTTTGATTTATTTCTGTGAATATACGTGAGATGCTAATTAGTAATAAATACGTGTGAACTGCACCTTTTGTGTCCTACCCCTCGTCCACGGCTCTGAAACAATGCCACGCTACTATCACTCGCCATGTTCGCAGGCAAGCGATCATCACAACGATGATGATCATATCGATGCTTAAACAATTATCCAAGTTCGCACACACACACACCGCACACGAGCAACGAGGGGTAAGCAGGTGCTAATCGGGCGCTGATCCAAGATGGCGATGACGACGGCGGCGTGGCGGCTGGTAGTTGACAAGTCAGTGCATCATTTTGACAGCTCCGTCTAATCACCTTTCTCCGCGCAGATAGGCACGTTGTAGCCGCGGAGAAAATCAGCGAAAGAAAGCTCGGGAAACAAAGCCTGCCATGGCGATGTTTACTCACTCACTCACTCACTCACCGTTTAAACGGGTTAGAGCGCCGCGCCGTATCCTTGCCGACGGGCGAATGCAATTATTTCTCATTACTTATTCGCCTTCTCCAAACATCACGCTCGTGTTGCCCCGTGCTTGAGCAGCCGCCACGGGGAAGGAAAAGGCCCATTCCGTGGGCCGCCAACCACCGCCTCCTCTCGCCCCACCGGCTGATCGATTACACTCATTTTCGTTTTAATTTTGCTACTCGGCCCTACTACACCTACCGAGGAACGGCAAAAATCGAATAAATATTTAATTTAATCTCATTTCTCTTCATTTACCTTGGCTCGTTCGGCTGGCAGCCTCCGTCCGAAACCTTAATAGTTTCATTCAATTAGATTCCTATATATATTTCCCGACACCGAAACAGAAGTCCTCTGTCGTCCCGTGAGACACAACCCTTTGCTTTGCTTCCTTAATTTACGACGCTCACTAGCAAACAGGGCAAATCAATAGCCTCCAGAAATGCAGCCAAAGATTACTAGATTATACCTGAAAAGACGAACGTCATCTATTATTCACGCCGGGCACCGAAACGCCATCTACTGCACGGCTTACTTTGTTTACCCAGAGCGCCGACGGAAACTCGTCATAAACATAACCTCATTCTGTCCCTTTGCGCCCGATTTCAGCAGTTGGCAGCATGATCGCGGGTCGCCTCCGTCGCTGTCGCTGATCAGTTTAAAACAAACAGACCTAACCCAAGAATGACAATCCATTTACGCCCGCGGCATTCGACGACCAGCGACGCCGGGACATCTAAATCACATTAACGCTTCAATCAATCAAATTTCCGGCCACTACTGGGGAACCGGGAAAATGCTGTTTATTTTTATTTTATTGAAAATATCAATTTAATTTGTCTTATCTTTATGGAACCTGTGCTCCCGGATGGCAGCTCACGCAACCAGCAGAAGTCACCATAAACAGAATCCATTTCCGTCTTCAACCGGGCTGTAAACAAATAAAACCGAACCCAAAGTCGAAAAAGCAACCTGGATGACATTCTGAAACGTTGTTTACGCTTCTTTTTCCCATGAATTTTGTCGTGTTCAACAATCAGGAAAAAACACAGTCAAATATTTGATTAAAGGCAAACAATTAATCGACAAAATAGATTGAATCACGCAACGAAAACATGTGTTCGATCCAAAGCCTGATGAAATTTCCACGTTGGAGAGAGACCGTCAAAAACTGCAACTCATCCCTTATGGCGCTCACTCAGCACGATCTAGCGGCTAATGCTCTCTGCCTCATTACATTCACACCCTTCTGATCACGAAACAAAAAAGTTGATACCCACTCTTCACCAAAAAAAAAAGCAAATTCCTAACGATTCCTATTTTTCTCTCCCCTCTCTCTCTCTTCCGCAGATCGTTTTAAAACAACCTCACACCGACAGCGCTCAGCAAATCCGACCAACATGACACCCCTGGTCAGTCAGCTGTTGCACGGGTAGGCCGTAAAAAAAACCCATCGAATCGCCCCTCGAAAGTCCCGAATTCGACCCAACCGAAAAGGCACCACCCGCCCCTCCCTTTTAAAACAATCGCGCCCAAATGGTTATGTCGCCAAGTAGACGACTATCATCGCCAGGAATAGCCACGCATCCGATGAATATGCATTTGAGCTCGCTGCAACACTCTCAGCTGCAATTGTCCTCTCAAATGCATCAGAAACTGGCCGCCGGACTGACGCCGAATCATATGAGTGGATTTTTCAAGAGCCCATCCACCTCACCCAGCAGCGCCAATGCTAATATGAGCAACCACAACAACAACAACAACCACAACAACAATAACAACCATCATCATCACAGCAGCAATAAATCTCAGAACAACGGCGGCGGCGGCGGCAGTGGCAGCAGCAACAACAGCATGCCATCGGCAACCGAACTGTCGTCCCACCCCTTGAACCGCCTGCAATCGATGCAGCCGTTCGACTTTCGCAAACTGAGCGCCGCAGCCGCCGGGCTGAGCGCCTTCACGGCTGGTCTTCCTCCACCGAGGCTAAGCCCGGAAGCAGCCGCCGCACAACATCACTTCAACCAGCAGCATGCCGCGGCCGCCGCTGCCTACTCCCAGGCTACGGCCAAACGTCGCGACTCACAAGCGTCCGACTCGTCTGCAAGCTCGCGCGAACACGCCGCCGCAGCTGCAAACTTCATGAATCTCACCATGGGCGGACACGGGCTACCGTTCCCAATTCCGCCCCCACCGCCCCCAACATCCGTCGCCATGTCGCTGGCAAACTCCCTGAACCACTCGGCAGCTGCCATGGCCGCAGCCGTGTCCGGTAATCCCCTTGCTGCCAGTTTCGTAGCACAGTCCTTCCCAAATCTACTGGCAGCCTCGGCGGCTCGCGAACAAGCTCGCAGCAAATCACCTCTATCCTCGCACCACAAACACCAACACAAGTCGGATAAATCCTCCGACAAATCGGACAACGAAAAGAACCACCACGCTAGCAGTGGTGAAAATGTCCTCAACCTCAGTCGAGATTTAGCCGCTCAGCACCTTGCCCGCCAGGGCATTCCCGGCCATGTCAGTCGGCTTGCCGCTGGCCTTCCACCGGGCGCGCACCTCAAGAAACCCCAGTCGCCGAACAAACGCCAGTGGGGTGCGCTGCCGCCAAATCTGGGCACCCAATTCGTCAATCCAGCAACCGGCAAGAAACGAGTTCAGTGCAATGTCTGCTTCAAGACGTTTTGTGATAAGGGCGCCCTGAAAATTCACTTCTCGGCCGTCCACCTTCGCGAGATGCACAAGTGCACCGTCGAAGGCTGCAGCATGATGTTCAGCTCTCGTCGATCCCGCAACCGGCACAGCGCCAACCCCAATCCAAAACTCCACTCGCCACACCTCCGGCGGAAGATCTCCCCTCACGATGGACGCAGTGCTCAACCCCATCCCATCTTGCTCCCGTCGGCTGGAATGCCACTACCCAACGGGCTGAACCATCTTCATCCGTTTGCACCGTTCCCGTTCCCACCGGGAGATATGCGCCACCCGTCGCTCTCGGCCTTGGAGTTCAAAGCCAACATGGAAGCTAGCATGCACCGTCGCCTGCAGGAACAGGAAAAACATCGCGAAAGCCAAAGGCAATCGCTCAGTCCGGAGAACTACCGCTACCGTAGTCCACTGGGCGGAGATTCGGACAAATACCTCTCACCTGGCGGTCACCATCTCAGTGTCGGTGGTGGCAGCTCGATCGGCAGCCACCTGGACGATGACGACGACGACGATGACGATGATCCCAACGGAATTGTGATCGACGGAAATGACGATGACGATGACGTCGAACACGGCTTTGACATGTCACTCAGCTCAGAGTCCGAAGATGTCAAATCGTACCGCCATTCGGGAACTCCTGAAGCGGACTACGAGAACGAGAGGCTGCGCCACGAAGAACGACGACGATCGACGGACGGCGGAGATGAACCACAGGATTTCAGCTTGACCAAGCTGAAGTCGGAGAAGCTATCGGTTTCGAGCGACGGAGATGAAGTAGCGAGCAATGTGGATAGCAATGAAGATTCGTCGGTGAACGATTCGCACGTGGCGTTGATGTCGATCAACAAGCGTAAGCGGAAGAGCATGAATCCAACCAAGTGTGCAATTCCGTTGGAGAACATGTCAACCGGATCCGGTCACATGTCCGACGAGAACGACGACAAGGAAGGGGAAGATGAAGAACAGGCCGAACCGTTGATTAAGAAAATCAAGGTTGAGCAAGAGCAACAGGAAGAAGCGTTGTCGCTGGTGAACGATAAACGGGGCAATTCAGTATCGCCGAAACCCAACGGCGAAAGCAACCACGTGGATGACGATAACAACGAAGACGATGAAGATGAAGCACCCGTTACGATCAAGTCGGAACCGAGTGAGCATCAGGATGAGGCTGAGAATCTATCGCTGGATCTGTCGAAGAAGCGTTCGACGCCGGACGTTAACGCCAATGAGAAGTTTACCAAATATTCGATAGATGTCAAGCCGGCTTCTGAGTTGATGGAGAACCCGATGTCACTGGTGCGCCCAAAGAAAGAAAGCGAGGCTGATCCGGAAGCGGAAGATCTTCGCCGACCGGGATCGGCCGATAGCAAAAAGAGCGGCGAGAGTCTGGATTCGGCCAATACGTTACGGCGGTTGGAGAACTTGTCACACGGTCCGCTGAACGAGATGATGATGCAACGAGGAGGACTGCCGCAGTTCCCTCCATTGAGTTATCTCATGAACGCTGCCCCACCAAGCCCGGCACGATCGAGAAGCCCATCTCCGAATCCTGCCGGAAGTCCTCACCATCAACAGGATGTGGACTCCGATGACAACGTAGACTACTGCGAAGAGGGTAACTGTTTCAACGATCCCAATGTACCTCTCGACAAAGACCCAAAGAAGTGTTCCGCCTGTGGTCGGATGTTCCAGAATCACTTTGCCGTAAAAGCTCACTATCAAAACGTGCATCTAAAGCTGCTGCACAAGTGCAATATCGATGGCTGTAATGCGGCGTTTCCTTCGAAGCGTAGTCGCGATCGTCATGCGTCCAATCTGAACCTGCACAGGAAGCTGCTCTCGACCAGTTCCGATAGCAGTGAAACTGTCCTACCCATGGAGAAACAATTCCCATCATTCCCCGGTCCACTGCCGACGGAATTCCTTGCCCGACTCTACGCTGATTCGCAAAAGTTCCCCATGAACCTGGAAGCCTTCAAGAACCACCTTCCCAACGCTGGAGCCTACGCCGAACACTTCCTGAACGGTGGAGGTCAACGGTTCCCGCCGGCAGCTGCAAATCCGTTCCTGTTTCCCCCCTTGGGAGGTTTGGGCGGATTCCCAGGCCTATCGCAGTTCTCTCATCTTCTCCCGCATCCCCTGAACGGTATTTCATCGCAACTGGCTGGTGGTCGAATGTCCCGCTCGGATTCTCCCATCTCAGCGTGCTCGCCACCGACGTCCAGCAGCAACATTCCATCGCCACGGTCCCACCATCAGGATCAGCACGACCAGCACTCAGCTGCGGTGGCGGCGGCTCTGATGAGCCGGAACCGCTCGCCAGCGGCCACACCTTCCGAGGAAGCCCGCAAAGGGCAGCGAACACCCGACTCCCTATCGTGACCGCCCACGCCAACCAACTCGCTGGAATCCATGAGCAATTGGTGAATCCGGCTCTAATCTAAACATAAACTAGGCTTAATTGAAGCGCAGCGCGCAAAGCAATGTTATCTCTCTCTCTCTCTCTCTCTCTCTTTCTGTCCGAGCAATGAAGCAATTTGAGAATAAAGAAAACACAAAACACGGCCGAGGGAAATTAATTCAATTTATCGAGCCGATTGATGGGTGGGCGACGCAGACAGCAAGAGGAAATCCCCCTCTCGCCGTCTCACTCCGTCTGTCTCATCTGGAAAAGAAAACGTGATCTCGTTTGACTCTCTTTTTTTATTATTTTGTAATTAAATTTATCGCGTAAATTAGGTTCTGTTTATCTGGACTATTTTGTTTCTTTTTACTATCTTGGAAGCGGCAAATTGAAAGTGAACCATTCGAAACAGAACAGTAGCTGCTGGAGTAAATTGAGGTTAGGGACATAAATCACACTTTACTAAAGTGCCCAGTGATATAACGTTAATTAATTGATTATTTTCGACGCTAAAAATCTACTTTCCGAGCAAGTGCAACGGAAACGCGAGTGGAGAATCCCCGGTTATTGCCAGCGGAACTCAATTCTTTCGGTGTAAGGGAGAAGCGGGACAAAATCTGATTTCGAATTATTTGTTTACAATTAGAATTATGGAAGAATTTTTTAGAGAAAAAAAAACTAACATTCAAACACAAAAAAGTAGCTTTTGTAAGGCCGTAAGTGTAAGCTTCTCCAGTTCCTAAACAGAAAATCTCTGCGCTATCTTAACTAGCCCATGTGTAATTTATGCCCAAAAAAAAAAGAACAAAAGCAAACTGATCAACGAAGAAATGATATTCATTTTATGATTTATTTTTTTTCTCACAAATAAGTACCTATTTTTTAAACGAAAAGATTATTTCATCAAAACTATCACCAACACCAAATTCTTCCACGAACTAAACCTAGTATTTAAGTGTGCAAGAGGTCAAACAAAAAATCCTAGCGAGCAAAGAAAACAAAGAAACCTATCAAGATAGTAGTGGAAAAAAAGAAGCAACTCTGTAGTCGTAAGATATTGCGGTAAGAAGCAAGTGAAGCGAATCTTTTCATTTTTTGTACCTTAACAAATATTTTAAAAGGCATGTCAGCTGCATGCGGAAGGCAATGCAAACTGAGAAAGGAAATCAATAATAAAAATGTGCAATATGTTCGTCCTCTTTTGTGCTCTAGATAAATGATATAGTCTCTTAGGGTAGTTGTAATGATACGCGTAGTTACAATACTTTCACAATTCTAGCGATTAAGACAGCAACAATACAAAAACTTAAGTAGATTTTATCAGTCTAATACAATGGTAAAATAAAGCATATAATAAACAAGATTTTACTGTCTAGGCAAAAAGAGATCAAAGCAAACACACATAAGCTCCCATAATTCCTGTAAATAGTCTATAAATATTGAACATTTAAAGGCGTAGATAATTACATCAATTGATATTAAAGGCTAAACGAAGCTTCATTCTAAATGAAGAAGATCACATCACACAGAAGAAAAGAAAAACACTCGACACAGAAACAAGTTACACAGTAATGTAAAAATAGGCATAGAGCGAAACTTATCCACATGAAAACAAAAACAAATGCAAGTTAAAATATCAAAAATATCAATAATTATACGAGCAAAACAACCAACTATCAAAATAAGGTAACCATCGCTGAAATTCTCACCCAAGCTCACAGAACATATTTAATTTGTTTCCGTTCAAAAGCAACTTGTTGGAATATGAAATTTAAGAAAAAAGAAGAAAAAAACTAGAAGTGACTCGTGCAACGCCACAAACTGTCAAAATTCGGGACATATTTCTATCAGTTTTTATGATAAATCCAACTTATATTTATTTTTAATGTGTCACACCCTCTCTCAAAACGCTCGCCTGCGAGCGCAAAAAAACCCTCCTGAAAAAAATGTGAAAATAAATTATTTTTATTATTACAAAAAAAAATAACACCACTTTTATCCAAGCAAAATGATGACAATTATCCCTCGCCATCGTTGGACCGACGCATCGTCCTCATTCTTGTGCCATTTTCTCACGCAGCAACAGCGACTCATACTTCCCATATAGACCATGTTGACAAACCGACGGTGATGGTGATTGTTCGTTCGGTTCGTGCATTCCGCCTCGCTTTGTCTGCTCCTCCTTCTCTCGATCGGGCGCGCGATCGCACAACTACTTCATTTTGTCACGCTCTTTGTTCCGCACAGTTCGCTCCCGATTTTTTCCCCCACACTTTTTCGTTCTCTTCCGCAATTGTTTGTGCGATTTTTGCGAAGCTGTCAACCCCGCCAAGGTCACCCCGCCGGCATGCGGCAGTGTGAGTGTTCGGTATCAGCTCAGTAGCGGTTCCGCAAATTCACAAACCGAATGCCAAACATTCCTTCGACTCAGAACCAGAACCTTAACGAAACAACTACTCCCGCCACCGTCAAGTAGTGTCACTTTCTTGCAGTGCGCATTCTTCAAACGTCTTCTGTGTTACAAATAATTTTCCCGCTGATGACGACGATGGCGACGGGTGGCGTGACACTTGACAGCTCGGAGCCTACTATGATAATGATGAGGACAGTCTTTTTGGTGCCTCTCCCTCTTTCGTGTCGTGCCAGTTGATGGAATTGTGTTCCTTGCCTTAGTTGAGAAATAAAAGGAAATACCGGAAAGGGTTAAGAAGACTTCGATTATAACAAAGAAAAAAAAGAATAATGTGAACGAAGGGAAAGCTGCACAAAACGAAAGGATTGATTGGAAGTCTTGTAGCTGTCACACAGAAGTGGTACTTGATCCGTTTCTTGTTTGGTCGTTCCTAATGAAGAACAAATCAGTTTCGGGTCGAAAAATATCAAGAACCTATTAAAAGAGGCCGAGTGACAGTTTGTATATTTCTGAGAAGGTAAAAAAAAAGCGCCAATATGGCGTGCCAGTTGATGGCTTACAACAGGAAAGGATTTCGATGAAGAGTTGAGAACTGACAGTGACAGTGCCGTCTTGTAACATGAATGACTCTGACAGCAGATGAGAGAGGGGGAATTGTGACTCGCAAATGAACCCTTGTATTGCTGGTTTGGTAAGCAAGTTTAACAATGTGATTGGGAAACTAGGAGAATTCAAAATTAACACTGCATTTGATCGCTTTTAAAAAAAAATCAGTGGTGGGTTATATCAGGGATATAACCGCAAGGTTCACGTAGGACCGCGTTGGTTTATAGTTGTTACATCAAGGCAACCCATGATTTTTCATCATTTACAATAAAATTAAATATCGAATCATTCTATGTCCAACCTTCGAATCCAGAAGTTCTAAGGACTTATCATTTGGCGACGAGAATTAAGAATCCACGAAGATGCCAGGAGGATCATTATGAAGATGAAATTCAAGAAGTTATTCTTCAAATGACCCAGCTTCTACAACGGATGGCAGAGCAGCAGCAGAATCCAAAGCATCAATCCCAGGAGCAGATTTTGGAATCACTCTCTTCAAACATCACCGAGTTTGTCTTCGACGAAGAAAATGGAGCTACGTTTGGAAGTTGGTTTGACCGCTATCAAAATCTCTTCGAGAACGATGCCCACCAGTTGGAAGATGCCGCCAAGGTCCGTCTTCTTCTCCGCAAGCTGGACACTCCTTCGCATAGCCGTTACCTAAATTACATTCCACCGAAGCTTCCGAAAGATGTCACGTTTGAAGACACCGTGAAGATCCTCAAGAAAATCGTTGGAACTCCAACATCCACATTTCGGAAGCGGTTCCAGCGTCTTCAACTAGTAAAGAGCGAATCTGAAGACATCGTCAGTTATGGTGGAAGCGTAAACCGCCTGGACAGTTCCAGAACCTCACCTTGGACCTTTTCAAGTGCCTCATTTTTGTCAGCGGACTGAAATCTTCAAAATATGCCGACATCCGAGCGAGACTACTTTCAATCCTGAAAAACGAGAACCCTGAATCACCAGCCACTATTCAGTCGTTAATTGACGAGTATCAGCGCCTTGTCAATCTGAAGGAAGATACAACAACCACCTTATGGCGTTGGCCATAAGGAAGGATATTGTTCCTGCCTTAAGAAGTCATCAAATCCAGCCAGCTAAACTTAAGAGAAAAACAAAAAGAAGCGAAAGAAGGGGAAATTCAGTGCTGAAACTAGAGGAGTGTTCATTGTCAATTACATTGAGCACTGTGAAAGAAGACGGAAGTTCGTTACCACGATGATCAACGGAGTTCCAGTCTCTCTTCAACTCGATTCAGCCAGCGACATTTCCATCGTTTCAAAAGCAACTTGGAAGCAACTCGGAAAGCCGGAGATGAAACCATCAACAAGTCAAGCCTCCAACGCTTCGGGTGATCCACTTTCGCTACTCGGTGAGTTCCATTGTGTATCCATCAAGGGAGAAACCAAGCAAGGGCGATGTTTCGTCACTTCCGTGCGCAACCTGAATCTGATGGGTATCGAATGGATTGACCTATTCAAACTCTGGTCGATTCCATTTGATTCCATCTGCAACCAAGTCAATAACAGCCAAGACGACGATCAAGCTTCTCAAGCAGATGTTCTCTTGGAGTTTGGAGTTCCCGAGACTGTGGTGAGCGATAACGGCACGCAGTTCACCAGTTTCGAATTCGGTATCTGTCACATCCGCACGGCTCCATACCACCCGCAGTCGAACAGTTTGGTTGAACGCTTTGTGGACACCATCAAAGCGGGAAGAAAATTCGTTCGGGAGGAAAATCCCTAGAAGATGCACTGCAGACGTTCCTTAGTGTATACCGTTCTACCCCAACACTCGATCTTGATGGACAATCATCGGCTTATAAGATGCTAGGAAGACCATCAAAGCGTGAAGAAGATGCTAGGAAGACCATTAAAGCGTGAACGTCTGCAGTGCATCTTCTAGGGATTTTCCTGCGAAGAGTAGCAGATCTGTTGAAGCCCCCTGTCAGCAGTCGTCAGCACGCTTCCGAGGAAGATGAGCATCGAGGAATCTCAAGATACTTGACCCAAGGGGATACGGTTTACGCTCAAATCCACCAAGCCAATTCATGGAACTGGATGCCCGGTGTGATCATCGAACGCATTGGAAAAGTCAATTATAACGTTTTGCTGGACCAACCTAGTCGACTGATACGATGTCACATCAACCAACTACGAAATCGAGTTGATGCAGAAGTACATTCTTGTCAAGATTCACCACCCTTTGTTTTCCTCGATGAATTTGGCCTTCGACAAGCACCTGAAAACGAAGTTCTGCAAGTGCAACCTGCTGAATTCCCCGACGGTCCTGAAGGAGTTCTGATTGTAGAAGATCCGCCTTTACCAATACCCAAAATATAAGAAGCTGAAGAAGAGCAACAAGACATCCCTGAGCCAGCACCAATAGACGAAGATTCACCACTTCCGGATCGGCCTAGACGACTATTGAGGCTTCCTTCTAAGCTTCAAGGACATTGGTTGTTTCAAAAGGGGGAGATGTTACATCAAGGCAACCCGTGTCTTGCATTAGTATGATTGTGTGGCAAGTACGATCATACCCTATGTCCAGGGAGTCGAGAAATTTTCCTTAACGAAAAATTCTTAGACCAGACCAGACCTAGGATCGAACCAAGCCACCTCCAGCATGGTGTTGCTTTATAAGGGCCAGTTCATAAACCACGTACTCATTTTTGAAAAGCTCAGACCCCCCCCCCCCCCCCGTCGTAGACATTTCTCCGCACATTTTTTTGAAATTTTGTATGGAGCGTAGACTTTGGTCAGATAGCCCCCCCCCCCCCCCAGAAATGTCTACGTGGTTTATGAATAGCCCCTAAGGTCTGTATCCACAGTAATCCGGACACCTTCAAATCATTGTAACTTTTGAAATATTGCACGTAGGAATGGAAAATTTCACTGTGGTATAGCTGAGAGTCAATGATGAAAAAGACTATGATTGATGTTTGCATTACATGTTTAGTATTCAAGATGGCGACGAAAGAAAAACAAGTGCGCGAGCGAATTTTGTACGGCCGTACGGCAAATCCTGACTTGTCAATACGGGACCTTGCAAAAACATTGGATTTGCCTAAATCCACTGTTCACGATGTGCTCAAATCATGTTCGGAACGTTTGATGGTGGAGAGGAAACCGAGAAGTGACAAAAACATTGGACGCGCTGATCCTGTCATGGACCCAAAAGGTGAAAAGGATATTAACGAAAAACCCAAATCTCTCCATTCGAACGGTGGCTCGTAAAATTGGGATGTCGCCTGGTTTTGTCCAAAAATCAAAACAACGTTTGGGACTTAAGTCGTATAAAGTAAAAACAGTTCCAAATCGCAACGACAAACAGAACTTGGCAGCAAAATCACGGGCTCCACGTTTGTACTGCGAATATTTGACGAAGTTTTCATGCGTTGTTATGGACGATGAAACTTATGTCCTGGAGGATTTCAAGCAGCTTCCAGGGCTGGCTTTTTATTCTGCTATGGCCAGAAATGCTACAGCTGAGCATTTCAGAACGAAGAAGGCATCGAAATTTCCCAAAGAATACCTTGTGTGGCAAACAATTTGCACGTGTGGCAAAAAGAGTAAATCTTTCGTCACTACAGGCACAATCAACAAGGAGATCAATCTGAAAGAGTGTCTGCAGAAGCGATTGCTACCCTTCATCAAAAGTCACAAAGAAAAATCTTTGTTCTGGCCCGATTTGGCATCATGCCACTATGCTAAAACTGTGATGGAGTGGTACCAAGCAAATCAAGTGAACATTGTACCAAAAACCTCAAACCCGCCAAATTGCCCAGAGCTACGACCAATCGAGAGATATTGGGCTCTGATGAAGCGGAAGCTTTCTGGAAAGAAGCAAGGAATCAAAGACATCATACACTTCCAGTAAATTTGGACAAAGACGGCTTCTTCGATTTCTGAAGAGTCTGTACAAACCCTAATGGACGGAGTTAAGCGCAAAGTTCGAAAATTTTATGCAAATACCGAATAACTATGTTTTGTCTTCACGAATTGTTAAAACACATCCCATGAATCTGACATAAACAACTACGACGGAAATATAATGCGAAATTTATGTTTTATTCATGTTTTGAGGTGTCCGGATTATTGCGAATACAGACTTTAGCCGCGCCTTTATTGGCTGAGCTAAGGGAGGACCCTTCGGTTTCGGAGTTTCGGTTGTATATTTTCCAAATGGCTCATCTAAACACAAACCAAGGAACAAAACCTGTGCAGAGTTATTTATTTTGTTTTCACTATCGAAGGGTCAATAAATTACACGTAAAAATCTCTAATGTGTTTCAAAACAGTTTTAGTTTAGTTTGTATTGTGAAATTTATGTTGAGTAAAGCGTTTACAGCTGGCAATGCCTTAAATCAAAAAATCAGGGGAATAAACTTACGGAGACTGCATTTGATAAAAAATCAATCGAATGGGACGAAGTTGCATCCATGAATAGACCCAATTTGATGCTTCTAGACCGACATTACATCCATATATCTCAAAAGTTTCTGACTTTATAAAATGAGAAGTATAGCTTTTCGTGAAACACACTACCAAACGTCTTATTAAACGTATCTTAGCAAGTGGACAACTAGCTAAATATCGCTAACAGCAAAAATAATTTGTGAGTTATAATAAAAAAATGTTATCGATCGTTGCATATTAGGCTGAGTCAAGGGACACATACCCTGTGTGGCCCAAAATCAACAATGTTCTCTACTAAAATTGATGCGTAGAAATATTTCCGATCGATTGGTGTAAATTTTTTGTAAAATTTGACCACTTTTCGTGACGGTCGCAATGCGATTTTTTTTTTAAATTGTGCCACAGTATAGCAAATAAAGACGTATTCCTACGTCAAAAGTCTGGTTTGCAGAACTCGCTTATAAAATATTGCCAATGCCTCAACCAACCAGCCGATGCATCTAGTGATAGCTCCGAGTAAGGACTGTATTCGATGAAACTTGGACACACAAAATAGGTCACCAAAAATTTTCCTTGAGCCCGATTCTTTTCAAACTTTCTGGAAATAAAGTACTACTAAATAGTTAAGTTTTGAAATCACTGGTTTATTGAACCTCTTCTCCCAACCTAAATGCCCACACCTTTGCCTTGACCCATTTCATCAAATTTCGGGCCATGACTTGCTTACTTACTTTTAACCACACTTTCTTTAGTTCAAGTTCATTTTCTATCAGTTTTGGAGTTTTAACGAGCTTTGCCTTCATGATTGCCCAAAATTTTTCAATTGGGCGAAGTTCCGGAGTGTTTGGAGGGTTGACGTCTTTTGGAACAAAAACTACATTATTATCTTTGTACCAGTCTAAGACGGGCCGGGCATAGTGGCAAGATGCCAAATCCGGCCAAAACAGTGTCGGGCCATCGTGAGATCTCAAGAAGGGCAGAAGTCGTTTTTGGAGGCATTCGTCCTTGTAGATTTGTCCGTTGACGGTCCCAGAGGTGATGAAGGGCTGACTCATTTTGCCACATCCGCAGATCGCTTGCCAGCCAAGGAATTTTTTAATGAATTTCGACAGTTTCTTCTTCCGTGCACTCTCCGGAACGGCCAACTTAGAGGTGGCGACGTAGTGTTCCTATCCTGGCATTTGTTTGGTGTCGGCTTTAATGTAGGTCTCATCGTCCATCACAATGCAGAACGGTTTTGTGAGCCACTCCCTGTACAGTTTTCTTGCACGAGTTTTGGCCACCGAGTTCAGTTTATTCTGCTCCGGTTCGGTGCCTTCTGGACCTTCTACACATGTAATCCAGAACGTTTCATTGTTTTCTGCACAAAACAAACTGAAACTTTCGCCTTTTTCGCAACATCCCTGATCAAAATGTTGGGATAACACTTAAATTGGTTCAATACCATCCTGGCCTTCTCCGGATTTGATGTGCCACGTTTTTTGCCACTACCATTTTTCCGCTTGGTTGTCTTACGGTCCTTGAACGTTTTGATCACATGAGATACGGTTGAATGTGCGATTCCGAGCTGTTTTCCGATCCATCGATGAGAAGAGTTTGGGTTTTCGAAGTGAGTGCCCAAAATTTGTTGGCGCACTATTTCTTCATTCGAAGCCATCTCGGAAATCACTCGACCGATTTTCAAGAAACTCATTACACAATTGACACATCACAATGAAATACATTCAGTTAAAATTTCATTAATTTTTACCCACACGCTAAAAAGTTACGAACAATTGCGTGTGTCCAAATTTCATCGAATACAGTCTTTATGATGTGAAAATCGTCAAGTTACTTCCGATACAGCCCAACTATGATCTTCTAATTGCCGAATGGAACTTGTTTAAATGCTAGGTGCTGCAGCACGAAACTCCTTCATCGCTGGTAAAAGATAAACACCGAATGAAAACAATCGGACATAACCTAAAAGCGTTTGTATAAACCTAGTGCAAAACTACACCAACACATACATGAAGCATGTTGAATCGTTGCACGACACCGAAGCAAGGAAAAAGTGTACGAGAATATATTGGACACGGTGTATACTTTATATATTGTGTATAAAAACTTGAAGCTCTAACGTCAGTTTTGAAGAAAACTTCAGGGTGAAGAGATCTGAAGTGAAAAAAGTGCCTCTAAGGTCAACTTTTAAAGCATTTTTAAAATCTCAACTATTTGCCAAAATAAACGTGTTTCGATGTTGCAGTATAATTCCAGCAGAAAATACGGCCTTTTCATAAATTATTCGTGGTTGTCCAGCATAAAAAAAAATACCTTTTTCGAAATATGCGTTAAGTTTCCCACAGCTCACTCTTAGCCAGCAAGACGAATGATTGAAAAAACTTTTCTTATATTTTAATTTACTTGTATTTCCAATTTATTGTGCGCATACTAAAGCACATATACTGTTTCTACATTTAGATTAGTTAAGCGAAGTTTCCTTTCATTTTACATGTTTATATATACTATGAAGACTTGATGCTACATCATATGAAAACAATTTTGTCTCTATCTGATGATCTGAACGCGGAACAAAAGAGTGATATTTTGGTGTACCAGTAATCATTTTAGTTTGCTGAAAGATATTGCTCGATTCTGTAACTCCCTGTAGTCTTCATAAGATACATAACAAAATTACATTTTCGTTAAGCAATCATCGTTCGTTTGGTGGTGACTGGAGAAACGTGAATAATTTATGAAAAGGTCGTATTATCGAATATTATTCGAATATGATAAAATTAAATCGGAAATATCTCGAGAACGGATGCTCTTACGAAGACTATAATGGGGCGTTGAAAAATTTCAAAATACTTCAAAAATCAGATTCAATCATCAGAATACGTTTATTACCACTAATATTAATAATTTGAGAAATACACCAAAAGTCGATGTTCTAGAAACTTTTTTTCTGACATTTCTCCATCCTGAAATTTTCACTTAAATTTCCGTTATAACTTCAGAGTCAAAAAATCTTTTTGTGAGATAGGGTAACGGGATGTAATGTTAGCCTAGGTCCTGCATTCGGCCTATGTACTAAAAATGTTATTAATTCAGCCATAATCAACAAAACCATGTTGCTATCGGGATTTCCGATTAATTCCAAAGCAATTGAGACATCATCAATCAATATACAGTAATTCAAAACCGTGCAATGTTCGATTTCCTTAACTTTTTAGATACCATGACTTCGCTGGTTAAGCTGAACAAATTATCTGCATGATCTTCGAATGATCTAAATTTGGCTAAATTGAACTGATTAACCAAGTAATGCAGCCTAGATGTACAAAAAATATTCACGCGTTATTAAATAACTGTTCAGATCAATAAAATAACAATACAGAGTGTATCGAATATAAGCTATCCACATACATTTGCGTTGTACGCATGTATTTGTGATGGTTTTTTATGCTCTGATCACTGCATGCTGTGCGTTTGACTGTCAGCTTTCTTTTGTTTACTTGTTTGTGCGGTTCAAATTCTGCGTTTTCAAAATGTCGCGTACTGGAAAGGAAGTAAAAATTAAGGTTCTGGACACATGGCTAAGTGAGAAGGGTATTAGTATGCGAAAATTTGCGAAGCGGTTTGGAATTCATCATGCGAGTGTTAAAACCATCATTAATAAGTTTGGGGAACACTATTCTTTGGATGAGGTACCAGGAAGAGGCAGAAAACTCGGTTCTTCCAACCCGAAACTGGAGCAGAAAGCGGTATCTCTAATCATGAAGAACAAATCAATGTCAATACGTGATTTGGCCAAAAAAGCAGGAACGAGTGTCGGAATGATCCAGCGTATCAAGAGGCAAAACCACCTGAAGACCTACAAGAAGCAGAAAATCTCGAAACAAAGTGCAGAACAGAAGAAGCGAGCAGCAACAAGGGCCCGGAAATTGTATTCGCGTCTTTTGCAGCGTCCGGATGCATGCGTTATGATGGACGATGAGACCTATGTAAGGAGGACTCAAAAACCCTTCCAGGTCCACAATACTTTACTGCCGTCGTTGGGGAGGATGTGAGCGATTCGGACAGGTCGATTCAAGTGGAGAAATTCGGTCGAAAGGTACTGGTATGGCAAGCAATATGTTCCTGTGGTTTGAAGTCAACCATTTTTTACACTACCGGAACTATAAATGCGGAAATCTATCGATCTGAGTGTCTCCAGAAGAGATTGTTGCCTTTATATAAGAAGCATAGTACACCTCCACTGTTTTGGCCGGATTTAGCGTCGGCTCACTATGCCAAAACCACTCTCAATTGGCTTGCGGAAAAGGGTATAGATTTCGTTGAGAAAAATATCAATCCACCAAATTGCCCTCAGCTTCGACCCATCGAACGTTACTGGGCAATCGTGAAGAGGGTCTTCAAGAAGACTGGTAAGGCAGCTGGGAACATGCAGGAGTTCAAAAAAATTTGGGCTCAAGCGTCCAAAAAATGCGATGCAACACTTGTCCGGAACTTGATGAAGAGCATTCGATCCAAAGTTCGAAAATTCGTGAAGGAATAACTTAAATTTCATCCGGTCTTCATTATGTTCAAGTTTAACCTCGTACAATAAAGGATCAATTTTTCGTATGAATAAAATATCGGTTTTCAACATAATTTGAAAGAAAGTTTGTGGATAGCTTATTTTCGATACACTCATTAATTTAACAAGAAAACCTTAGACCCAATGTTAGGGACATATTATTTTCTATGTACCTAACTATGGCCTGTTGGATTAATAACGTAGTAAAAATGTTCTTATTGGTTAAAATTTCAATGGTGGTGTAGGAGTTTGCGTTTGCATATTTTTCAAATGGCTCAACCGAGGGAAAAAAAATGCGTGTAGAGTAAAATATAATGTTTTCATTATCGAATGACCAGTAAATCATATGTAAAAATCACTGAAATGTTTCAAAGTAATTTTAGTTTAGTTTGTTTGTGAAATTATGTGTTTTGTAGAGTGAATACAGCTGGCAATGCCTAATCAGAAAATCAGGAAAAAAAAACCGTACAAAGAAGGCATTTAATAGTAAATTTCTCGAATGGGACGATGTTGCATCCATGAATAGACCCAATGTGGTGTCTATGGACCGACATTACATCCATATCTCTCGAAAGTTTCTGACTAAATAAAATGAGTTGTGTAACTTTTTGTGATACATGCTACCAAGCGTCTTATTAAACGTACCTAAGCAAGTGTTAATCTAGTTCAATATTGCTCAAAGTTACTATATTTCATGAGTTATGATAAAAAATGTAATCGATCGTTGCATATTAGGCTGAGTTAAGGGACACATACCCTATTTAAATTTTAATGTAAATTTTTGATATTTTTCCGAATATTTTTTTTCAGTGTATATTTTATTCACAACCTTTACACATAGGGCCACAACTTGTTCTTAGACAGTTTGTTTGTACAACCAATGGTTTTAGAGCTACAAATTATTAATTGAAGTGCTATTCAAAATGCTTACGCCCTTTTTAAAACTGACTCTTGAGTCACAAAAATCTATGGTAGCGCGGAAAATGTTCAGTCTTCTAACCCAAACGCGTTTGCAAAGTTTTCATTCAAATAAAAAAATATCGAATATAATTTTCCACATTTCCAGGTCATTTCGCCTGGAAACGCTCTTTTGTAGATTTTTCTAAACGCCATCCGAAATTAGTCCATGTATTGTGTGCATGCGTTAAATCATGGTTTACAGACCCAAACCCAGACCCAAATTGTAACCTGGGAAGACTATTTTCAAATCGAATTGGCTTTTGAGCAAATATACATGTGATCAAATTTCATTCGACGAGATTCCGTACATTCGAATGCTTTTTGCCAGAAAAGCCATAAGACATCTGACCTAGACTGTGAAAATTACAATCGCACGTTAGAATCAATACATTGTCACTGGCCTCTGCGAGATTCGCCCTTCCAGGTGATGCCGGAAAAATTCCACCCCAAAACAAAGCAACTGCGGCTTCGAAAAACAATGTTTAGATTCCATCGACCCAACCCCATCCATCGTGTTTTTGGACCATTTGGCTAAAAATTGATTGCACACACAGGTAGTGCCCAGATATTTCCAATCGATCGTCAATCAATACAGCTAGGCAACGCTGAGCAAACATTCCTACATCTTCGCTATGGATTCTTCCCTGCGGTGCAAAAATCCAATAAAGTGGGCGTCGGCGGTCGAAACTGTGCATCGCCCGGTAACGGACATCGCGGGATGATGACAATCACCACCGGCATTTGCACCGCAAACATCGACAACGGCGACGACGACGACGACGATGAACCCGGATAGATGTTTGTTTACCTAAGCAGGTTCAATACGTGCGCAGAATCGATACGTTCTGGTAGCACAGTCAGGTTCACGCTCTATCCTAGTCAGTGGAATGCGAGGACAGGAATTCTGAAACAGCCCAATCAATGTCGACGGTGAAATGGTTTTGATTGTCAGCTTCCCATTACTCATCACAGTACAAACCGCGTGCATTCGACATAAAGTCATGTCGCTTCGATTGCATCGATCACAGCCATCAATAAAGAAGCGCGGTCATATTTTCAACCGCAGCGCGATGTTTTCACTAGTTTCAGATAATTACGTCCACTCACTGCTATGCTACCAAACATTGCCCGCCACCGTCGTCGTCGTCGTCCCCATCGTAAAAAATATTGACACCGTCTCATCAAAATTGGAGGTTACGCAAGATTGGTCTTTCGGCCATTTGCGGATTCACCGCGGCCAGAGGATTTCACGCCACTTCGCGTCACCTACTCGAACCGAGGTCTGGCTGCGTTAATTGATCGAAGCAAACGGTCGTCATCGCCGCCGCTGTCGCCCAGGTTACGGCGCGAGTCTGCGGGGAGAAAATTGCCCCATCCGGTGAGGCGCTGGCTGAGCGGAAAAAATACTGGAAAAGCAGTCGCACAAGTGTGTGCACTTATCAACACCTCGCTGGGCTGACGATTTTTTTTCGTTTTTGAGTAGCCATCATCGGCATCATTATCAGTCGCAAGCTCGACGACAGCGACGGCGACGGCGAAGCTCTTGCTGTGATGAGAGATGAGCGACTTTACGGCTGGCTGTGTGTGATTTATGCTCGACACGATTTGCGGCCATAAATTTGGAGAGTTTTGACAATTGCACGCTATCGAACGATTGTGATTTGACACTGCGTATGTAGGTTTACTGCATGTTGTTAAACCAGGGGAGAAAAGTGTTCGGTTGTGTAAGTTGTGTTTTGTTTTTTAGAAATTGAAGATAAGGTTTCAAAACAAATCTGAGTCAACTTGTGAGGTGTACAAGATTTGGGGAGGGGTCCTGGCTGCATTAATTCATTGGAGGAAGAAAATTCTTGCGATGTGAGCGATTGTGTTGCATCAGTTGTTGGTGGAACCGTCTATCGTCAAGACCGTATAAATTGGTGGACTAACTTACACTGAAAATATTGTTTGGTAAATTCGCTTACGCTCGTTTTGTAAACACAGTTTTCGTACATTGAACACATGTCTCATACATTGTAAGCAACATTCGCACTGCATGTCATCAGAAAAAAAGCTTGCATTACACCTTATTCGAAAATGTACCAAACAAATTACGTGCGGACCAGCCAATTGATCTCCTCTTCTATCGTACCCGAAAATGTTGGTGTTGCTGCTGTGGCGTCAAAAATCATTTTTTTAATTAATGACACTTTACACCAGAACGGTGCATTCGTGCCTCACGAAACTTTTTATTTCGTTTATCTATTTCATGAACAATATTTCCAGTAATTCTTTTCCCACTCCACTTCATTTCGTCCTTCTCAACTCTTATTCTTATACTTCTCTACTTCTCCGTCTATTGCTTCGTTGATTTGCTTCAACAGTTCCTGCTCTTGAGATTATTCTACTTTTCTTATCTCTGTTATTTTTCCTTCTTTTTTGATTTTCCACTTTTCTTCTTCAACACACTCCACAGCTCCTTCAGTTTCACGCGTACGACTATCCACTCTTCACCACGATGATCAAAGCGTCGCCATTCATTCTCTTCCGGCGGGTTCTGGGTTTCAGCTTTTTCTTGCCTTCCTTCTTTTCTTCATTCTTTTTCTCTTTTTTCGTCTTCTTTCTCAGCCTACTTCTGTGTTTCGCTCTTGACGGTCCACCATTCATTAGCTTTACGCTCGTCATTTTTTTGTTTCTAAGGTCTGTATCCGCAATAATCCGGACACCTCAAAACATGAATAAAACATAAATTTCGCATTATATTTCCGTCGTAGTTGTTTATTTCAGATTCATGGGATGTGTTTTCACAATTCGTGAAGACAAAACATAGTTATTCGGTATTTGCATAAAATTTTCGAACTTTGCGCTTAACTCCGTCCATTAGGGTTTGTACAGGCTCTTCAGAAATCGTAGAAGCCGTCTTTGTCCAAATTTGCTGGAAGTGTTTGATGTCTTTGATTCCTTGCTTCTTTCCAGAAAGCTTCCGCTTCATCAGAGCCCAATATCTCTCGATTGGTCGTAGCTCTGGGCAATTTGGCTGGTTTGAGGTTTTTGGTGCAATGTTCACTTGATTTTCTTGATACCACATTATCACAGTTTTAGCATAGTGGCATGATGCCAAATCGGGCCAGAACAAAGATTTTTTTTGTGACTTTTGATGAAGGGTAGCAATCGCTTCTGCAGACACTCTTTTTGATAGATCTCCTTGTTGATTGTGCCTGTAGTGACGAAAGATTTGCTCTTTTTGCAACACGTGCAAATTGCTTGCCACACAAGGTATTTATTTCGATGCCTTCTTCGTTCTGAAATGCTCAGCTGTAACATTTCTGGCCATAGCAGAATATAAAGCCAGCCCTGGAAGCTGCTTGAAATCCTCCAGGACATAAGTTTCATCGGCCATAACAACGCATGAAAACTTCGCCAAATATTCGCAGTACAAACGTCGAGCCCGTGATTTAGCTGCCAAGTTCTGTTTGTCGTTGCAATTTGGACCTGTTTTTACTTTATACGACTTAAGTCTCAAACGTTGTTTTGATTTTTGGACAAAACCAGGCGACATCCCTATTTTACGAGCCACCGTTCGAATGGAGAGGTTTGGGTTTTTCGTTAATATCCTTTTCACCTTTCGGTCCATGACAGGATCAGCGCGTCCAATGTTTTTGTCACTTCTCGATTTCCTCTCCACCGTCAAACGTTCCGAACATGATTTGAGCACATCGTGAACAGTGGATTTAGGCAAATCCAATGTTTTTGCAAGGTCCCGTATTGACAAGTCAGGATTTGCCGTACGCCCGTACAAAATTCGCTCGCGCACTTGTTTTTCTTTCGTCGCCATCTTGAATACTAAACATGAAATGTAAACATCAATCATAGTCTTCTTCATCATAGACTCTCAGCTATACCACAGTGAAATTTTTCATTCCTACGTGCAATATTTCAAAAGTTACAATGATTTGAAGGTGTCCTGATTAATGTGGATACAGACCTTACAGCAATTCTTCCTCTCCTGGCGTTTTTCTTTTCCGTTTACCCGAGCGATGCTTTGAATCTTCAGTCAGTTGTCAGTGTCTGATGCACCGCATTTTGCATGGCCTCATTCAGTGTCCTTTCGGCAGTTTCTACTCTCACCCTCAGCGGTTTTTGTTCACGTTTGACAGCAGACCGGGCGGACTTAATACCCGTCAATAGGTCCTTGATCCTAGTGTAAACGTTATTTCTACCCTTTACGGACTCTTAGAGCACGACAGCCTTCTGCTTAGCTTCCGCCAAGTTGCCGTCCTGTTGCGCCTGGATATTGGTGTGGTCACCTGGGTCAGGAACTCTTCCCCAATCTCCCGGAATTATTGCTGCTCCCCTTGGGGCTTGCTACTATTAGAATTTGCTGCGGCCTCCAGGTTCGGCACTGGTGATTTCAGCATTTTCCCACTTTTCACGAACACGTTCGCACCTGCGCCTATGTTGTCGGGCGTTTTTCCGTTGTCGTTCAAATTTTTCTGGAATTTTTCTTTTTCTCCGTTGTTCTCGATTCTGTTGGATGCTCCCTCCTGGCTGCTAACGGGTGTCCACTAAAAAATGAGAATGATTTCAATACTTTTCCATCAGAACAAAAACGGCCGCATAGAAATGTCACTTTAGATGAATGAATCGTTGCACTCTCCAGAAAATTTTTATACACTCTTATTTCACTCTAACATGTTCAGTCGTGTTCAGCATGCCGTCGAAACAGGAAGAACTGCGCGCGCGCGTTGTACAATTCTTTCAAGCGAACGAAGATCGTGGAAAAAAATACACGGTGGACCTTTTTTTGTCGTGAAAAAGTTCCGGTATCCACCGTATACCGTATCCTGGCATGTATGAGCGTAACCCGGAAGAAAGGTTGCGGCCGTCCAGCGAAAATAATGAATGAGAAAACGCTCCGCTCGCTGCGCAGCATGTTCAACAACAAGGATTCGGTAAGTCAACGGGAAGCAGCCCGAAAGTTCCATTGTTCGAAGTCACTCATCTGCAAGACGCTAAAGAAAGAAGGAATAGTGTGTAGAAAGAAAACCAGATCCCCAGAGTACACAGATGAGCAGATTCAAACCGTGAAATCCCAATGCCGCTGGATGACTTGGAATTACGGCGGAAAATCTTTCGTTCTGGACGACGAAAGCTACTTTCCTCTTTCGAAGTCTCAGATACCGGGAAACGACCGATTCTACACTAAGGACAAATCTACTACTCCTCCAAAAGTAATGTATAAGTTCAAGCACAAATTTGAATCGAAGGTTATGTTATACATCGTAATATCCGATAAGGGTATTTCGAAGCCGTGGTTCAAACCAAGCGGTTTGGCCATCAACCAGGAGGTGTACCAAAGAGAGTGTTTGCAGAAAATACTCATCCCATTTCTTAAACAACATCACTCGGATGGCAAATACGTGTTTTGGCCGGACAAGGCATCATCGCACTACGCAAAAAAAACGCTAACGTTTTTGGAGAGCCAAAATATACCATATGTCCCAAAAGACCGGAATCCGACAAATTTGCCACAGTGCCGTCCTATCGAGGATTTCTTCGGTCTTTTGAGCTCCATGGTATACAAGGATAATTGGAAGGCCAAGAACACCAAGCAACTTACCAACAGGATCAAAAGCTGCATCCGAAAAATCGATGTGGCTGCCGTCCAACGGTCATGTTCCAGCATAACGACTAAGCTGCGCCGCACGGCGGACCACGGACCATATGACAATATTCACTAAACTTAGTTTGAAGATTTAAGTTGACCCTTTTAATAAAATAAATCAGTTTGAACAAAACTTCACTGGTATTTTTTTCCTGACCCATTCTTTTCGTTCTCATTATTTAGTGGACACCCGTTATCTCCACACTAGAAAGTCGCCTGTCGTGATCACTTGTTTATCTTTGCTTTCATGGAAACCGTGTTCAGAGCCGGATCGGTGTAAGTCAGGAATTTTACATCCGAGCCTACTATTGCTATTAGCACGCCGCTTGCCATTTCTGCAAGGTAACGCGCTGTTGCCAGCCCGGACGATCCGTTTCTTAAAAATCAATGGCTTAAGCGCCAGTCCATAAAGGAGTTTCCCGGTTAAGACTCTCATCAGGGCAAGTCCTTCAATTTCCTAGAAAGGATTTACGAATCGAACCAAACTAAAGGGCCAAAACGGAAAACCCTATTATTTTCATGATATCATAAACACGGTAGTCACTCAGAGAATCATAAAATGAGAGCTCGCCCATACCTAGACCTCTACTCAAAAGGATGCATCCTGTAATCCTCATCGGTAGTCCCATCACCGGCCACAAGACGTCGACCCGAACGGGAAGTACGCTCTTCCACTCAATGTTAACACTCATATGAGAGGACAGGTCATGAAACCTATAACGGAGAGCGCGAAATGATGTCAAACGTTTCAATCAGTTATCCTAGGGAGATTATGTAGCATTAACATTTAATACTAGAGGCTTTGTAGACGGTTGGTTTTACAAACTAAAGGGTGTACGGAATCAAATTGCGTCACACACAAACACCCAAAATAAAAAAGATTGTAGATTGTAGTGCAATTTCACATGATTTTGTTTCATTTCTCGCTGTGAATCGTAACTTGGAGAAAAAATGCAACATTGGTTGTGGGCAAAAATGCAACACAGCAATTTACTTTGCAAAATAAAATGTGTGCGTAAGGTTGTGCAGTGGTGTTAGTTGATTGCCCACAAAAATAAAAAGCTTTATACACAGAACCGAGACTCGAACCATGACCGCCGGCGTGATGACTCGTGGGGTTATCTATTAGGCCACGTTAACAAGTTGAGAGGATATGAATACAAACCCTACAGTTGATTCGCTTGGCGAGGCACTCAACGGTACATCAGTGAAGGAAATGGATATATTTTTCACACTTGCATGGCTTCGTTTAAACGCCTTGTCGATGATCAGTCAAAACAAAAGTAGAACACTTGACGGCAGAATTCCAACAGTGGGCCACAACGTTGCGGCAATCCTCACCCATATTGAAATGTTGGTGATGAAAGACCCATCGGTTGCTTCGACTGTCGAGACTGTGTTGTTCCGATCTATTTGTGTCTGTCAGCCGGTTGCATACATTTGCATGGCTTCGTTTGGACCATAAAACGCTTTGTGGATCTAGTTGGCAAAATTGCCTTTCCTGAACCATGTGGATTTCTCAAGATATGATTACAAAAACTGCAATTGCATTTTTTCCCACCTTTTCAACTTTTGGGTGTGGAGGCAACCCCGATGGTATGAAACCTGTAGTGCGAAGCGGCAAGGCGCCAACGTAGCAGGTGGTGCAACATGCCACAAGAGGTGCACTAGCGACCAACCAGTGGTGAGCTAGTTGATTGCTCTGAGACCGTTGCTAGCCAGCCCTTGACTAGGCAACCGTTGCTATGCAGCCATTGTATATGCGCCACCACGAGGAGCAAAATAACGTGCTTGAGTGTGTGATATCCCAAGTAACAATTTTAGTTTTATTCCAGCCGTATAGCACTTCTCCCGGCTTTGTTGATAAAACTACATTCAAAACTGTTTTGTCTACCAACACCTCCTCTGTGCTTCTCTAAAGCCGAAATTTGTACAAAATGGCCCACTCTATAGACGGTTGTGAAACGAAGGTAATAAAACCTTTATAAGAACATAAAGATTTTGAAAATGTTCTAGTGAAAGATGTTATGACCACTAGAGAACCTTCATAAAACCTATTAGCTGCCATTAAAACCAGAATGTGGCCAGATGGCCACAGCTGTCAAACTTCACTATGAAATCGAGGTTGGTTTTTGTTGTTCTGCTTTGTTCGACTCTCTGATCTTCTGATTCATTGAGCAGTAATAAAAAGGCCTAGTGTTAGGCCTAGATAGCAAAATATCCAAAACAAATTGTGTTTTCCATAGCGTATTATGCTGGAAATTATATGCGCATTTATTTTTAGGTGAATATTGGCACGATAAGAGCCGAAAATTAATGCGCCTCGGAAATCATGCGAATTTACAACAACATAATTGAAATTAAAACAAATATATTCGATAAACTAATTATGAATTTCCTGCAAACTGCTTGGAATTGGATGAGATTATCTAAAAGAATACCGAAATAAGTATCCAATCTACAGTTTGTTAGCATACCATTCAAAAATTTTGCATTTATTTTTCCACATTTCAATTATTTCTTATATTTCAATATGGCGATTGGAAAAAATCATATTCTTGCCATAAAGCCAACTTTTCTTCGCAATGACTATTATAAAACTATTTGCTCTTGTGGTGACTTCGTTCAATGCCAATTTGCCGTTTAATGTATTTTCTGGAGGCAAAATGGTTTTAAAATGCAATTTCAACTGACCATAATAAGATAACATCAATGAGTCCTAAAACGGCATTTCAAAACAGCATTTTACGAGTTCATAAAGTCGAAATAAAACCTTTGATAGGAGTAAAAGGAATTTGAGAAACAAGGTTTTAAGATCGTTGTAAACAAGCTGTGTAGGTTCTCATAAAGCTGACTAAAATATGAAACCTATTGGCACCTCTTGGTGCCATAATAAAACCAAATTGATTTCAAGTGGCTTTCATAAAACTTTAATAAAATTCAATAAAGCAGGTGTTAGCAATGTTACTTGGGATTCTTGGTAGCCATCGTTATCTTATGCGCAACGTGCACGGCAGAAATAACCTGCTTTGTGAAGCGACCGAGTAGGAATAATTCAAATTCGTCCTTTTCAGGACGACCAATCCAATTCTGAGAGAGTTTG
The DNA here is from genome assembly GCA_024533555.2 of Aedes koreicus. NCBI lineage: Eukaryota > Metazoa > Arthropoda > Insecta > Diptera > Culicidae > Aedes > Aedes koreicus. The sequence continues at coordinate 118,812 of JAHHFK020002450.1, read as the reverse complement.
TTTAATTTGGAATTATCTATCAACTAACCAAATGGCAGACAGCGGTGTCTAGAACAATTTTAATTTTCTCTCCGTTGCATACCTTGAGCATTGTGCACAATTAACAAACGGCTTCCGTCATGAAACATTGAAATGTCTTACGGCAAGGGTAGGCTGTCAATTGAAAATCGAAAAATAATCGACCGTCACAAAATATCGTTACAAATTATACGCTTATAATTTCAAAAATGCTCAATAGATTTTCAAAATGTTTACATCAATCGGTTGAAAATTTTCCCGCATATCAATTCAATTATCAAAAATTATCCGTTAACAATTTGAAACTACTGAAAGTAACGGAAATGAAAGGTGATGTCTTATAATTTTGTCTTGCAGGCTGGGTTTCATAAATTCACAGTACTTTCCTATCACAGATTTCAAATGTGAGCAAGGGAGGTCTCATATTCAGCACTGAACGATATAAAAGCTAATTGTCTCATTCGTGTTGCAGTACTGGAGCTGTGCGGAGTAACGAGCCAGTATTCATTGGCAACTGGCGATGGCATGTACCCTGGAGGGTGCGCCAGCTTCATTCGGCAGTGCGGGGCGGCAAGGCGCCAACGTTGGATTTGGCTGCTGGTGGTGGCAACCGTTGCTAGGTAGCCATTAATCATGCAGTGGTGTACTAGGCAGTCGGTTGCCCGCCGGTGGGCGCAACCACGCGGAAGCAAAATAAGGTAGTTGTGTGTGTGATCTTGTTAGTAGCCATCTTTGGTAAGGCGCAACGTGCAACGGCTGAAGTAACCTGCTTCTCCAAAAGACCGAGAAGGTTTTCATTACTATGCGGACAGTTTCAAATCCGTCCTTTTCAGGACGACAAATTCAATCTTGAAAGAGTTTGTTTGATTGGAATTTATTCAACATTACTATCCAAGTTCTTACCAATTGACAGCCAGCGGTGAGTAAAACAATTTAAGTTTCCTCTTCGTTGCATACCTTGAGCATTGTGTACATTTTTCAAATGGCTGCCGTCACGAAAAATTTAAACACCGGACGCTAATAGCTCGAACGTTTCTTGATTAATTTATTTTTGAGATTTTTGCCTTGATCAACTAGAGGTTTTTACGATTGCCATTTTATTTACTCAAGTATTTAAAATTTTACAAACAAAAGATGAATATATTTCGCGTACAATTCATCAATCGGTAATCAAGTGATCAAGTAGTTGATCCTGAAATGCAAGAAATATTGTAAAATGTTTAGGTGTAGAGTTCTGTGGTTCGCGCTTAAGCACGTTTTCGTTTGTTTACAGCGATAGCAGCATTTCATCAAAATCTTGATTTGAGGTATCCTGAAAAAGTTTGTTAAATCTATTGAAAGTTAACAAAACTAACATTTATACATTTAAATTTACTGTTGCCATGGTCACTATTTGCTACATGATTCTGATTTTATAACAGCAATCTGCTTTTATTTTTGCTGGCCTAACAGTTATTGCTACCGAGTTAGAAATGGGAAGATTTAACTGGAAGGGAGTTAAAGATAAATGGGCAAAAAAAACAATAAGTTATGTTTAAGTCATCTATGAAGTAAAATCAATAAAACAATATTGCCAAATATAATGATATTGTAAGTTATGATGAAGTAATGACAAAGATTGAAATGTAAAATCAAACACTAGCCAAATGGCATACAGCGCTGCATGAATCAGATCAGCTCAGAATTGGTAAAAAGTCCATTTGCAAACCGAAAATGAAAAATACATTCAGCAATAAGTGCAAAAGCCTACCACAGATTCCGTAGTTTTCAAAAGCCTACCACAGCTGTAATTTTCTGCGTTATATACTGAACATAAATGCAATGCTAGATGTCATAAATTGAAGGTATGTTTCGTGTTTAAGCCAGATACCGCCTAAATAAGGTTTGTTGTATGAAAATTGTATGATGGAAACAATACGATGTGGCAAAGAAATATTACATAAAGGGTGATACGGTCAAAATTTGGTCAAGGGAAAACGCGTGTAAATCGGTGAAATCATTTATTTAAAAAATCAAATTAAATTTCTTTTTCAAGTTCAATTAGTATAAAATTCAGGAAAAATATTCAGTTAGGCTTCCGCTTTTCCAAATCCGAATTGCCGGGCCTTACGCTTGACACCTGCCATCAGATTTTGTACAGCCACCTTGTCCACCTTCTTCGCCGCAGAAAGCCAGTTTGCCTTGAACTGCTGCTCGTCCTTAGCAGTTTTTTTGGTCTTCTTTAGGTTCCGCTTGACAATAGCCCAGTATTTCTCAATTGGGCGGAGCTCTGGCGTGTTGGGAGGGTTCTTGTCCTTGGGAACCACCTGCACGTTGTTGGCGGCGTACCACTCCATGGCCTTTTTACCGTAATGGCAAGATGCCAAATCCGGCCAAAACAGTACGGAACAACCGTGTTTCTTCAGGAAAGGCAGCAGACGTTTATTCAAACACTCTTTCACGTAAATTTCTTGGTTGACAGTCCCGGAAGCTATGAAAATGCTGCTTTTCAAGCCACAGGTACAGATGGCTTGCCAAACCAGATATTTCTTTGCGAACTTTGACAGTTTCGTGTGCTTGAAAATATCTGCTACCTTTCCCCTTCCTTTTGCCGTATAAAACTCCTGTCCCGGAAGCTGCTTGTAGTCGGCTTTGACGTAGGTTTCGTCGTCCATTACCACGCAGTCAAACTTCGTCAGCATCGTCGTGTACAGCCTCCGGGATCGCGCTTTGGCCGTCGTATTTTGTTTATCATCGCGATTTGGAGTCACTACCTTCTTGTAAGTCGATAGTCCGGCTCGTTTTTTGGCTCGATGCACGGTTGTAGACGATACACCCAGCTTATTTGCGGCATCTCGGAGAGATAGGTTAGGGTTTCGCTTGAAACTACCGGCAACTCTCTTTGTCGTCTCAGCGGCTTCCGGTTTTCGATTTCCCCCCGATCCAGACTTCCTGGCTGTCGACAAACGTTCCCCAAACACTTTAATTACATTTGTAACGGTTGATTTGGCAACTTTTAGCGATTTTGCCAACTTTGCGTGCGAGTAGCTCGGATTTTCGCGATGCGCGAGCAAAATTTTGATACGCTGCTCTTCTTGCTTGGACGGCATTTTGACAACTGAAGAGTGAATTCCAAAATCAAAGTAGGAGCAACATTCTGCATACGCACACCTTCAAAATGAGGGGTGTTCAGGTTTTTTAAATGCAAAATTGAAAGAAATACGTCAAGTTGATATTGACCAAATTTTGACCGTATCGCCCTTTAATGTACATATACTAATTAAATGCCGCTATTTGCCTCTTCCGCTGTGATGTTAGATGATTGAAACACTAAAATAGTGAAAATTCCAACGTGATATAATGAAATAAAGTTGATCATCTGACAGCCTAGCAAAATAGCAAAGAAAATTTAAGCAAACAATTATGCGAAATCAATTTCATATGAGTATGATTACTGCCCAAAAACGGAAACTCAATAAATCCAAAACGAAAAAAAATTAAAAATAAATGACAGGAAATTCTTCGATAACTCTTTTTTCCTACTGGGCCCATTAATGATTCTTTATGTCTGTAAAATAGAAAATGTAAGATGAAAAACAATGTTAGTGTTTGAATTAATTATTTTGGACGAAGATTTTTTTTAGTAGAATTTGTCGTCAATCTCTCTCTAAGAAAAAAAAAATAAAAAACCAACCCAATATTGAGAAAAAAAAAAAAAAAAAAAAAATAAAAATAAAATTTATGTGTATTGTTTGTTTGTCTGCCCATCTTGAGGCAATAGTGAAAGAATATCAACTACACAAGCAAAAAGAAAAAAAAAAAAAAAAAATAAATATAATATAAAAGTTAGATGTATGATTAAAAAAAAAACAGAATACAGAAAAAAATTAATTTTTGTGTCAGGGTAAAAAGTAAGGAAGAGAATCTACCTCGCTAACCCTGCCCCCCCCCCCTCCGCCCGCCTCCCACTGAATATTTAATTGACGCCATACCGCGTTTCTTACCCCACCCCCGCCCGCCAAGACCGAGCCCATTTGAGCCCCCCCCCTCTTAAGGGGACGACCGCCCCGCACCCCCCCCCCAAACCAGCCGGAGGAAAAAAGACCACCACCAGCTAAGTTCGCAACCCTTAGCTGGCGGTCTTTGTCATATCTTGACCCGTGGAAGCATGAGGTAGGAACTTTTGAGGACCATAGCTACACTGATAGGCAAAATAAAGTGCCCACCTCATCGTTTTTTCAATTTCTCTCATTTACTTGGTTCAAATTAAAGTAAACACACTGTATTTTTTTTATTATCTTATTTTTATATTCTTTTTAAGTTTCACTTATGGAATACTGAAAAAAAAGGAGTTTTACTTAAAGAAAAAAAAAATCAATTTGTGTTGAAAAAAAAACAGTGACAAAATAAAGTGCCCACTTCATTTAGGCTACAGAAAACATAAATTAAAGTAAAATAAAAGCATTTCAATAATTGATGTGTCCTCCTTTGGCCTTCAGGACCTCCTGCCGGCGCTTCGACATGCTCTCGACCAGGTTCTTTAGGTGCTGTGGATCTAGCTCTTCCCAGGCGCGCTCCTGGGCTTCAAAATAGTTATTTTTATTGGTAATATCAGTTTTGTCAACCCTGGCATCGAGAATCGCCCACAAATTCTCGATGGGATTGAGGTCCGGGCTTTGTGGAGGCCATTCCAGCGGTTTGATCCGACAAGACCGGAAGAAAGACTTGGTCTTCTTAACAGTATGCTTCGGGTCGTTGTCCTGCTGGAATACGAACTTCTCTTCAAGGCCCGTTTGGATCAGCGAAACCTCCAGATTTTCTCACAGGATGTTGATGTAAGAATCTGCCTCTCCACTCCACCCCACGAAAAACACCACCAAACCTACACATTTCCTCCTCCATGCTTCATCGTTCCTTGGATGTGGCGCTCCTGAAGCTCCTCTCCCGATCTGCACCAAACACGAACCCGCCGCTTTCGGTTAAACAGCTCGAATTTGGATTCGTCCGTCCAGAGAACCGTTTTCCAGAACTCTAGGGGCTTATCAGCATGCTCCTTAGCAAACTTAAGCCGTTTTCCTTTGTTTGCCTTGCTGATAAATGGACGCTTCCGGGCAAGTTTGCTATTCAATCCCTGTGCTACGAGACGGCGACGAACAGTTCGACCGGAAACTGATAACTGAAGGGTTTCCTGGATCTCGCGGACAATTACCTTCGGGTACTTCTTGACTTCGCGCATGATCTTGGTGTCCGTTCTTGCATCCGTTTTTCGCTTCCTGCCTCTGCCTGGGCGATCCACCACTGATCCAAACGTTTTGAGCTTCAGAAGAATTTTGCCAACCGCTGCCTTACTGATACTGTACTTTTTAGCGACAACCCGGTGCGATTCACCGTTTTGCACATCACGAACGACCCATTTTCGGATACACAAGGGAATTGCTTTCGAAAGCACTGCGTTCTCCATTTTTTTCAATTGAATCAAATGCGATCACGTATACAAATGCACCAGGTTGAGCCGTTTGCTTCAAAATATCAAAACATAAACAATCGAGGGGTCTTCCAATGGAAACTTATCGAAAACATATCGATTTTTGAAGTGGACACTTTATTTTGTCACTGTTTTTTTTTTTCAACACATATTGATATTTTTTTTTTCTTTAAGTAAAACTCCTTTTTTTCAGTATTCCATAAGTGAAACTTAAAAAGAATATAAAAAATAAGATAGTAAAAAAAAATACAGTGTGTTTACTTCAATTTGAACCAAGTAAATGAGAGAAATTGAAAAAACGAAGAGGTGGGCACTTTATTTTGCCTATCAGTGTATGTTGCAGGGACGCCCCCTCCACCCCATATCCCCTCCCCCCTTTCCACCCCATTTTTTTTTTTTTTTTTTCTCAAAAAAAAAAAAAAAAAATAGAAATTAAAACAAAATAACAGAAAATTTAAATTTAAAATAAAAATATAATCACACAAAAATTGTTTCTTCCACAAAAAAAAAAAAATATTTTTTTTAACGCTTGTTTTGGCTTTCAATTGAACAACGGAGAATTTTACGCTTCTGCTAAAATTCCTTATTATTTTTCTGTGAATGTTTCGCTACGAAACTAACGAAACTAATCAAACGGTTTGCCGTAGTCTACGTCAACCGGTCGTGTGCCGCTGATTTTTGTTTCAACTGAGAGAGTAAGATTTGAATTAAATGATAGAGTTTTGTTTTTATTTCATGCTATGAGAAAAAATGCCTTTCCAGTTTGTTTTCAATGCAATCCTTAGTCCACAGTCGATAGCCCTGTAACGTTTCTCAGCCAGATAATTCCTCCAAACCATCGGAAAAACTCCCATCTCCTTTAAAAATGATATCCACAAGCGCAAAGTTTAACAGCTACTATCTAGCCACTAAGTATCGAGATAGACTTTAGTTGAATAACAATTTTTTTCAGAAATTTTCCACCACCAGGCAAAAGATAATTTTTGATATTTATACACTGTTAGCGACGCTACAGCACAAACAAGTTACACCGTTACCGCGGCTTCCTGCGATCGCTCACACTATGCTTACCATCTACTGTCACACACAAATTTCCCTATACAGAAGCAAACAACGTTCCCATCAGAAGGGATTTCAAGTGACTTGTTCAATAGTAGCAACAACCTTTAGATCACAGCGCCTTGAAAAGCTTGTCTGGTAAAAGTAAGGCAACTGCATACATCTGATCGATACTTGGTGTAGCCACCATTTCGAAAATTCTTCACCGAACCGTCGCGCATCCGCGTAAATGCATGCCAGCCAAGTCACATTTTGCATCATCCCTCGCCACCGACCCTCGCCTATCCGTCCACCTCCATTGGAATGCAAATGCGCGCAATACTGTCGTGACAGTGTCATTAATCCCTCTTCTCGCTTCAGTTTATAAACACTACCTAGCCACGGTCCGGCCCGTTCCTTATCGGTATGCAGTTGCGGTATATTAATAGCAATTCTACCTTTCCTCTTCCTCGTGGGGCATGCTGAGTTCTTTTCGTGTCGTGATTTTCCCCGCAGAGTGACCACGCAGAGTGCTGACCAGCGATGTGTGAGTGTCGTTGTTCACTTCAGAAACTTCACTACCGCGACACTTTTCTCCCCAACCCGAGACCTAATTGGTGGGTTTGCTTGTGTGGGCTGCTCGCCTATAAGTCATCGGCGTAAAACTGTCACACACTTTCCGATTGTCCGTCATCGTAGAAAGTGTCTCGGGGAGCGAAGAATCGAAAAGTAAGGTTGATAATGAGGAAATATATTGGCCCCACGTCTTCAACGACAACGACGACCACGACGAAGAACAACGTTTTGGATGGACAGCGCTGCGTCGCGCTGCTAAACCCGTCCTATGGATATACCCTACTCGCTTGTTGTCGGTGTGGTTTTTTTTTCTGAGGCGGGGCAAAATTAATATACTAGCGACAATATTTTACGCTGGAATTATGTGCACACACGCGGTTCGTGGTGGTTGGTATTTATATGGGTTGATGACGACGACGACGACGACGACGACGAAGACTATGAAGAAAACCGACGCAGCCAAGCCAGAAGGGAAAGGTGTCGTGACGAGAATTGCGGTGAGTCGGTCGGGTGTCGTAGCAGCACATGACTGCGCGAGGTGTCGGTGGTTGGCATATGCAACGTTGTTGCTACGGTGACTGCTTTGATGAATAGGTTTCCAATAGGAAATAAGAGTAATTTGCTAATTGCCGCGCACTGTATTATTGCTGTTGTCCAGCGATGTTATTGATTACCTCTGGGCAGGTGATACCGTCATTCCAGGCGCGCAGGGGGAACTGGATCGGGCCAAGAATGGATTAGAGGCTTGTTTCATAATGGCTATGCAGGACACCCACTAGGCCGGATAAGGGGGGTTACATTCACCGGGGTTTTAGATACTGTTCCGGCAAGAGTCAACATATAATTGTGATTATCTTCTTCCAACAAAATAGTTGATAATGTTAAAGCGTTGATTATTCGTGCAAGTTGAACTATCCGTTGCAACCACAACCTGCACTTTTCCCAGAACCAAAATTCAACGCAATTCTGCGAATCATTATCAAAATAACAAACCTCAGTCCATGTGCCGCCCCATTTTCTTCATCCCCAATAGATGGCGTGCCGGATTCAAATCATTGCGCAGTGGCAAACGATCACCGAAGGCTCAGAACGAACCCGGTCGAGGGCATAAAATTGCAGCCACCATAAATTCGCATCCCCCATTGATTTCTGCTGATGCCCCGTTCGTAGTGAGTCACGAGAAAGTTACCCGTTGATGAGAATGTGGAGATCCTTTGGGAGCCGATTTAGGAAACGCTAAGCGCCCGCCTAGCTGGTACACGGTGCGGGATGCGGATGAGGAAGATGATGACGGTCTTTGAAGGCCGTAATGTGAGTTAGAATCATAAAAAAGCCCGGCTGCAGCTACCTCTGCGATGCATAACATCGAACGAAAAAAAAAACTCACGCGCACCGAGCATAGAAAGCAGTGGAGATCACGCAAACCAGCATCTCGGAAGATGTCCGGAGCAACCGTTTGCCCTGACCAAGTGGCAGTTGTTGCGCTACGTGCTTTCGGCTGATCGATATTCAATCCCATGACTCACGGCGACCTGACTGACTGACTGACTCTGTTCGGATGGGACCGCCAATTAATAGTCTTTTGCACACGACGACGTCGCTCTCGCTCTGGTGAGGATTTAGCTTAACATTATCATTAAGCAGTCCGGTTGTAATTAGCCTTTTCGCTTGCTCCGGTGGTGTACCTGTGAGTTCCGTGATTTCTCCCCCATTGTGCGGAAAAGGGAGACAAAGCGAGGTGAAAATATTCCCACGCACGCATTTTCAACTGCCGTGGAGTGTGCAGTATGAGAGTGCAACGCAGCTCGATCTTCGATGGTAAGATCATCTCGAGGGATCCGCCCCTCTCTCCGAGCGTCGAGTGAGGAATTTTGTGAGATGTGTGACTTTTTTCTCCGTGTCGTCTCTCTCTCAGCAAGCTGCGAGTGCATCTCAGGGTGAGGACTCTGCATCCTTCGGATCTGACCACATATGCATGGAGGACGCTTTGCAGTCGTGATTTGATAGTTTTTGCGTCGGACTAATGGTTCCGTCGTTTTTTTTTTCTCTCCTTCATTTCCTTCTGAATTTCGGAGATTTGCCCTCCGGCAACGAAATTGGCTTTATGAATGAAGCTAAACGACTCTTTCGGGCACCCAGCGAATGTGTACGTTTATGGGAAATATGTGGCAGGTTAATTTCCGACTCCGAACGGGGTACAATTTTATGCCAATGTCGTGTATCCTTCGGTTTCATTGATTTTATGGCTATTCCTGGGAAGGAGCCATTCTCGTGGGAACCGTGGCCGCGAACGAAGTGAAGTGAGTGGTGTATAATTTTGTACTTTGCAGTTTTTCAGAAGTCGCTAAATTTATGGTTGTCAAAGTTGCGGCTGCTGATTGGAACGGTTCAATAATTCGGGAACTATATTTCATAGGACTTCTAGGGAATACGGCACTCCGTATGGTCATTCGAAAAAGAATTATTTACAAATGTGTACATTGTTGCAATTTTTTGGTATCAGTTTTGAAGTTTGAAATGAAGACGATTTTAAAGGGTGTCCACGATGAAATTGCCACACACAAAATTGATTCGCAAAATTCGAGTTTTCATCCGATTGCCATCAAATTTTCAGGGATTGAGAAATAACTATTAAACTTCATTTTACCATTTTACTCGTATTTTATTTACAGTCCATACGCAAATGCCCGCACCTTGGCCTTAACCCCGGCCATAAGATTCTGCACAACCTGTGAATCAACCGTTTTTTGCATGTAAACCCATACTTTCTTCAGTTCCTCGACTGTCTTCACTACCTTAGGTCGTTTAAGAAGGTGCTGCTTCATAATCGCCCAGTACTTCTCGATGGGGCGGAGCTCCGGAGTGTTGGGAGGGTTGAACATTTTCGGCACGAAATTGACCTTATTGTCCGCATACCACTTCAGCACGTCCTTAGAGGGAGAGGCAAATCCGGCCAGAAGATTGTTGGGACGTTGTGGGCCTTCAGGAGAGGAAGCAGCCGCTTCTGGAGGCACTCTTTTATGTACACCTGTCCGTTCATTGTGTCCTGGGTCACGAAAGGTGCACTCCGCTTCCCGCACGTGCAGATGGCTTGCCAAACCAGGAATTTCTTCGCAAATTTTGACATCTTCTGAATGCGGACATGCTCCGGAACGCTGAACTTATCCTTAGCCGTGAAAAACAGGTTGCCGGGGATCCGTTTGAAGTCGGCCTTCACATATGTTTCGTCGTCCATGATGCAGCATTCAACTTTCGTCAGCATGTTGAGGTATAACTTCCTGGCACGGGTTTTGGCGGACTTGTTCTGCTTCTCGTCGCGATTAGGGGCCTTTTGTACCTTGAACGTTCGAAGCCCAGCCTTAGTTTTGGCCTTCTGGACAAAACTTCGGCTTAGGTGCAGCTTCTTAGCCACATCCCGAACGGAGGCGTTCGGATTTCGGTTGAAGGCCCCAACTACGCGGTTGTGATTTTTGGTGTTGTACGGAATACTTTTTCCTTCACTTCTGGGCTTCCGATCGGTGGTCAACCGTTCCTCGAACCGCTTAATCACTCGCGACACCGTGGAATTCGCGATTCCCAACGTTTTAGCGATGGAACGATGCGAGAGATCCTTGTTCTCGTGATGAATGCGCAAGATTTTATCATGCACGAGCTATTCTTTCGACTCCATTTCCGCGAGTTTTCACACAGGAAGTTTGTGATCACAGGACTTTAAAACTTGCAGGATGTAAATAATGCACTATGATCCACCCAAATTTTCATTAAATTCTACCCAACGGTTAAAAAGTTAGAGCAACTTCATAGTGTGGCAATTTCATCGTGGACACCCTTTAATGATATACACGGTGCTCAATAAGTTTCAAAATATGACAAAAAAATGAGAACACCACATATTTTAATGCTGGTTACATTTGACTGAATGAACTGATGATAGATATTGATAACAATATATCTCTTGGAATGACCCCGTTTGAATTTCTTCACCAGTTTCAATCGTTTTTCGAGCGGATCACAAGCGGCACTCAAGGACTTCATGGGGATTTCTTACCAGATTTTGAGGATGACTCTCTTGAACTGGTCCAATTAGCTGATTTTGTAATCATTTTGCTTTGACAGCAAGTACAGGGTGTCCGAATATTATCCGTAAAAAAAAATGGTTTTAAAACTATCTTTTATTGTTGGATAAAAAAATCAATATGTATTGTTAGTTATAGCAATATGTTTTCAAATTACAAGTTTTATTCTTTCATTCCAAAATGGCCACCTCGTGCTGAGATGCACGCCTTCAAACGTTTCGGGAAGTTAAAGACTGTATCGTTAATTATGAGTACACTTAAAATTTTCTGAATTTAAATATGTTTTATTAATTTTGCAACTCAAATTCCTTTACATTATTTATTGACTATCAAAAAGCCCATTACTTCAGTATTTATTTAATTTTTCGTAGATCTGGCCAGCTCTCTTCTTAATGTTCCTCATGAGGTTTTGCACAACCGTTCCGTCGATGGGTTTGCTTACGTTTACCCAGTCTTGGAATTTGATGATGTCATTTGCTTCTCTAGCTTTCTTCCGCGGCTTTCCTTTCATCAAAGCCCAACATTCCTCAATGGGCCTTATTTGCGGACAATTTGGAGGATTCATCGCCTTTTCCACAAATTGGACATTGTTCTCTTCATACCAGTCCAAGATGGCACGCGCATATTGGCAGGATGCCAAATCAGGCCAAAACAGTGTCGAACCTTTGTGTTTTCGGGTTAGTGGCAGAGTTCGTTTCTGCAGGCATTCCTTCCGGTACATTTCGGCGTTCATATTTGCGATAGGGAAAAAAGGTGTCGATGTCATACCGCACTGGCAAATTACTTGCCAAACCAACACCTTTTTTCCAAATTTTTCGCAAAAAATCGATTTCTCCGAATTTGGGATATCCGTTCCACGCTTCACGGTGTAAAACTGTGCCCCTGGAAGTACCTTGAAGTCCAATTTGACGTACGTCTCGTCATCCATGATAATGCACATGTCATTTTTGCTCAAAACGTCGTCGTACAGCTTCCGAGCCCGAGTTTTCACGGAATCCGCCTGAATTTGGCTGCGTTTCGGACATTTTTGTTTCCGGTACGTCTGCAGGGAATTTCGCTCCGTTGACGCGTTGGACCATTCCAATAGTCGTTCCACACTTTTTTGCGCAATCTCTGATGAATACCTCCTTTTTTCCTTCAAAAACTTTGCAAATTTGTTTGTCCAAATTTGGGTTTGACGCACTTTTTTTCTACCACTGCCGGGTGAGTCCTTCAATGTGTTATGCATAACAAACCGATTGATCGTATTTTGGCCCGCACAGACACTAAAAGCTTCTTCTTTTGCTAATTTTCTTCTTTTCAGTGCAGTACTTGGTCACAATCGATTTTCGCTTTTCTTCCGTAAGACCTCGCATTGTTCCGCTTGAAGTAAATCTTTAACTTTTAATGAAGGTTTTCGTTTGTTAACAAGGCAAGCAACACATTGACACTAAACAGCTGTCAGAATAAGTCATAGTCTTTTCCATACAGAACCTCAAAGGTGTACTCATAATTAACGATGCAGTCCTTATCTACGATGGCCGCGAGTTCTTCGACAGATATTTGTTCCCAAACCTTTAAAAGAGACGATTTCAGATATTCTAGTGATTTATGTGGTGCAGGCTCTTGACTCCAAAATGGACCACACCCAAAAGTCCATCGGATTCAAATCCAGTGAGTCATCTTTCGTTAAAAAAGCTTGGGAAAATGCGTTCGCAAAGACTAATAGTCTTTTTTGCTCCAAGAGCCGGCGCCCAGTCTTGTTGAAAAATCCATTCATTTTTGCCGAAATGCTGCGATGTCCAAGAAGCTACTGTGTCATTAAGTAGCTTCTGATATACCGCTAGATTCACTTTCACCCCCTTGTCGATGAAGATCAAAGGTGTTACCATGAGTTGCTCCATAATGATCAGAGAGCTCAGCAATCTCCTCGCCAAACTGTTCCAGCACCATCAAAGCACACAGTCCCAGCTCCGAGACTACCATCACCTACTACAGAAGCTCCAACACACGACTGCAACACCCATCAAACGAAATCGAGTGCAGGTCTATTTCGCTATCTACCTGTAGTACTCAGCAGACCACACCTATGCATTCTTAGATGAAGGATCACACCTTAGTCTGATCGACCAAGACCTTGCACATCAGTTGAAGCTCGAAGGTATTACTATACCGCTATGCCTTCGCTGGACTGGAGGGACACATCGCCATGAAAAAGATTCAAAATCCGCTACTCTGCACATCTCCGGGACAAACAGCGCAGCCAGAAACTTCCAGCTGTCTGGAGTTAGAACTGTCAAAGAACTCTTGCTTCCACGTCAAACGCTTAACGCAGAGGAATTGAGAAATCGGCATTCCTATCTGAACGGGCTTTCAATCGACTCCTATTTCGATGCACGGCCAAGAATTCTCATCGGTATGAAGCACGTGCAGGTCAGTCTTGTGTTGAAGAGTAAAGAAGGGAACGAAGGAGAGCCAGTGGCGGTTAAAACTGATTAGGCTGGTCGGTTTGTGGTGGAGGCAATCCAGACAACGCAAGTAACCTTGTTCACTATACCTTCCATGTATGCTCGTGTGACCGAACGAGTGACGATGACTTACATCAGGCAGTAAAACAGCATTTTTCTCTAGAGAGTCTTGGAATTGCGAAACCAAGTAAACTTCTTCTTTCGTCCGAAGATCAGCGCGCGCAAGATCTCTTGAATCAACTGACAGCGTATGATGGTGAACGCTAAACGACGAGACTCCTATGGCGCCATGACAGTGTCCGCTCATCTGACAACTACGCAATGGCCTTGAATAGACATCAATGCCTTCAGAAGCACCTAATCAAAGAACCAGCGCTAGCAGAAACATTGCACCGAATGATAGCGGACTATGTGATAATTGCCTGTATTCCCGGTTGTAAACCCCAAAAAACCCGGGAAAGGGGAGCCCGGTTTGGGTTTGGGCAGCATGCCCCTTTGGTTTTTCGTTAAAATTCCCCCCCACCGAAGGGCCCAAACCACCTTTGTTCATTACTGGTCATAATGGTACAAATCCGAGAAAAAGTACGCATAAAGGGTGATACGGTTAAAATTTGGTCAAGAGAAAACGCGTGTAAATCGGTGAAATCGTTTATTTAAAAAATCAAATTAAATTTCTTTTTCAAGTTCAATTAGTGTAAAATTCAGGAAAAATATTCAGTTAGGCTTCCGCTTTTCCAAATCCGAATTGCCGGGCCTTACGCTTGACCCCTGCCATCAGATTTTGTACAGCCACCTTGTCCACCTTCTTCGCCGCAGAAAGCCAGTTTGCCTTGAACTCTGCTCGTCCTTAGCAGTTTTTTTGGTCTTCTTTAGGTTCCGCTTGACAATAGCCCAGTATTTCTCAATTGGGCCGAGCTCTGGCGCGTTGGGAGGGTTCTTGTCCTTGGGAACCACCTGCACGTTGTTGGCGGCGTACCACTCCATGGCCTTTTTACCGTAATGGCAAGATGCCAAATCCGGCCAAAACAGTACGGAACAACCGTGTTTCTTCAGGAAAGGCAGCAGACGTTTATTCAAACACTCTTTCACGTAAATTTCTTGGTTGACAGTCCCGGAAGCTATGAAAATGCTGCTTTTTAAGCCACAGGTACAGATGGCTTGCCAAACCAGATATTTCTTTGCGAACTTTGACAGTTTCGTGTGCTTGAAAATATCTGCTACCTTTCCCCTTCTTTTTGCCGTATAAAACTCCTGTCCCGGAAGCTGCTTGTAGTCGGCTTTGACGTAGGTTTCGTCGTCCATTACCACGCAGTCAAACTTCGTCAGCATCGTCGTGTACAGCCTCCGGGATCGCGCTTTGGCCGTCGTATTTTGTTTATCATCGCGATTTGGAGTCACTACCTTCTTGTAAGTCGATAGTCCGGCTCGTTTTTTGGCTCGATGCACGGTTGTAGACGATACACCCAGCTTATTTGCGGCATCTCGGAGAGATAGGTTAGGGTTTCGCTTGAAACTACCGGCAACTTTCTTTGTCGTCTCAGCGGCTTCCGGTTTTCGATTCCCCCCCGATCCAGACTTCCTGGCTGTCAACAAACGTTCCCCAAACACTTTAATTACATTTTTAACGGTTGATTTGGCAACTTTTAGGGATTTTGCCAACTTTGCGTGCGAGTAGCTCGGATTTTCGCGATGCGCGAGCAAAATTTTGATACGCTGCTCTTCTTGCTTGGACGGCATTTTGACAACTGAAGAGTGAATTCCCAAATCAAAATAGGAGCAACATTCTACACACACACACCTTCAAAATGAGGGGTGTTCCGGTTTTTTAAATGCAAAATTGAAAGAAATACGTCAAGTTGATATTGACCAAATTTTGACCGTATCGCCCTTTAGAGAGCAACAACAACAAAAGTTTCTTCTGTGGTGGGAGAGGAGAGGAGAAGGAATAAATTTACTTCATGAAAGTAATAACTGTGGGTGCTGCGTGCTCCCCACCCAGCCCCCAGTAAAAAAAAAAAAAAAACACAGCGCGCCACGCGAGAGAAAACCCAAGCCACCGAAATAAAACAGAAGAAGCATTACGTGGATGATATGCTCGTTAGCTTGGACACCGAAGAAGAGGCAGTGCTATTAGCGAGGGAAGTGAAGCACGTTCATCAGCAAGGCGGATTTGACATTCGAAATTGGAATAGTAATTCGCCGGCAGTCCTAAGTGCCCTCAACGAGAAAGGAGAAGAAGAGAAAGACTTGGAATTGTTACCAGAAATCAGCGCCGAAAAGGTCCTGGGCATTTGGTGGTGCACCACATCTGACACCTTTACATAAAGATTGGACGCGTAAAAAATGCGACACTTTGTTTTGGGTGTAACTTTTTATTACGTGGGTAAAAATTAAAAATTGAAATTTTGGGTAATACTAGTTTAAAGTGTTATGTTTATGTGTGCAAAATTTTATTGCGATCTGTCAAGTGGTTTTCCAGATGCATTCGAAACAAGAAGAGCTACGCCAGCAAATCGTGGGCGCGGTGATCGATAATCCTGGTCAGTCGCACAGATGGGTCGGCAAAAGGCTTGGAATCCACCATTCCACCGTGTCCCGCATTTTGAAGATGTTCCAGGAGCCGAAGACCATCTAGCGGCGCGCTGAAAGCGGCCGAAAACCGAAAACGGAATACCCAGAGAAGGCGCGGAAGATAAGGCAGTACTTTAAGAATAACCCGAACCTTTCCACCCGAAACGTGGCCAAAAAGGTCAATTCGTCGAAGTCCAGCCGACCATGAAGCGGGCTGGGCTACGTGTTTTTAAGGTCGGGAAGGCGCCAAACTGGACTGACAAGCAAAACACGGTGGCCAAATTGCGTGCACGGAAGCTGTACCGTGAGTGGCTGGTCAAGCCAGGCTGTCTCGTCATGGACGACGAGACATATATCAAGGCGGACACCAAACAAATTCCCGGCCTCGAGTTTTTTGTCGGTACGTCCCGCTTGGAGGTTCCGGAAAAGTTCCGGAAGAGAAAGATGGACAAATTCGCGAAGAAGTACCTGTTGTGGCAGGCGATCTGCGAGTGCGGACGGTACAGCAAGCCGTTGGTTACAACCGGCACCATAAACGGGCAGATTTATCGAGAGGAATGCTTGCAGAAGCGCTTGCTGCCCTTCCTCCGCTCTCATCGTAGCCCCACGCTGTTCTGGCCGGATCTCGCTTTCGTGCCATTACGCCAAGCCTGTAATGGATTGGTACGAAGCGAAGGGCGTTAATGTGGTCCCGAAGGAGGCGAACCCGCCAAATACACCAGAACTTCGTCCGATCGAAAAGTTTTGGGCGATAATGAAGAAGAAGTTAAAGAAAAGCGGAAAACATTCAAAACCGATGGAGCTTTGAAGAAAAACTGGGAGAAATTGTGTAAGGAAGATGGACAAAGCCTCGCCCAAGATCTCATGAGCAGTGTTAAGAGAAATGTACGAGCATTCAGCTTGGGGGAGGAAATTCAATAAATAAATTATGCCAAAACATAGCTAATATATAGTTATTTGATCCCTGAAAATTTAAGAAGTACCCGATTTAAAATGAATTTTTGGTGATCATTTTTGTGTGTCTCATTTTTTCCGAGGCCAGTCTTTACAAGGTTGGGTGGAGCCGATACGGTCGTGCGCTTTTGGAGGGCCACCGACGCCCTACAAAACGAGTGGTTCTACGGGTGCTGATGTCGATATTCGACCCTCTTGGTCTAATCGCTCACTTCCTCATATTCTTGAAGATCCTGTTGCAAGAAGTATGGCGATCTGGTGTGCAGTGGGACGTGGAGATAACTGATAGTGCGTTCACAAAATGGCAGCTGTGGCTCAAGTTGCTGCCGTAGGTGGAGGTAGTTCAAATCTCCAGATGCTATCGGTCGACTTTCCGAGGCTCAGATGAGGAAGTGGAACTCCATACATTCGTCGATGCCAGCGCAAGTGGAATAACTGCTGTTGATTTCCTACGGTTCATCAGAAAGGGAACTATCGACTGCTCCATCGTCGCAGCTTAGACAAGAGTAGCCAGCTAAGACCAAGTGGAGCTCTAGACCTGATCTCACCCCTAAAAGCAGATGGTTTAAAGGCCCAGATTGCTTATGGAAACGGGAAACAGACTGGCCACAGCAGCCTTCAAAAGATAGCTCCACAGAAGAAGAACTTCGACTCAACTTGGTTGCTTATCACTCTCCGTACGAGCCTATAATAGATTCCAGTTACTTCTCCAGCTGGAAGCGCCTGCTCAACGTCGTCGTATTTGCAATACGCTTTCCTGCCAACTGTCGTCGAAAACTCCACAGAGAACCAATTGTTGCAGGATCATCAACAGCTGATGAATTAACTTCGGCCAAAGGTTGTCTTCTACGGTCTGCACAACGCGATGGCTACCCGGAAGAGATCGTCTTTCTGAAAGAAAAAAACACAGTAAAACTTCAACAGCCCGAGAACGGTATCAAAGCAACGTAGCCTGTTCAAGTTGTCTCCGTGGATAGATAGCAGAGGAATCATGCGAATGCGGACCAGAGTTGCAGCTTGCCATTATGCAGCAGAAGACGCCAAGAAACCTATCATTCTACCACGTGACCATCCCACCACCAATCTAATAATCATGCACTACCATCGACGATTCCACCACCAGAATCATGAATCGGTTGTAAATGAACTGCGACAGCGATTCAATATTCCGCATATTCTAGCTAATTTATAAACAGAATTTATGGCTTGTAAAAGTTCGTGTCGAACGCGATTGACCAGACTGATAGATATATTTCCAAATTTGTAAAGTCCAAAGCGATTTGTTTTTCACGGCTCTTTATTTGGGATTTTATAAATTCTCTGTAATATAATGTATATAATCATAATAAGATAGGTTTAAATTGGTATACTGTATATAAATGTTTATGGTGTAATATAAGAACTCACGTTTAGTATCTTTATCCTATTTGAACTCCGGTAAATTGTCTACAATTGTCAGATCGTAGTGCCTAATGGCAATAAATAGTTTAAAGGTCATGAGTTACTCATTTAGCAAGTAATTCGATTATAAATTAGCTTCCCAGATTGAATGCAATGTTTTATTAAGGTTAGGTAGGATGGATGGATGTGCTCTAACTGGTATTTGCACTATAATTTTGGACAATAAAAATAATAGTATAGGTTTACTATTAACTTAGTATAATAGGATTAACAGATTACCTTTTGATTAGGAGTAGCTAAATAAATTTTAAGGTGGGCTTAATTTAGGGTAATTAATTTTATAACTTTACACAACTAACGTTTTAATTCACTTCAATTTCTCGTTTTGTTTTGATTTGTTTTGTTCTTACTCACGAGTAGTGACAGGCGGTTGCTCCGTCACTTCCATTCAGTGCCGCCGGAGCAACAGGGGCAGAGCTGTTCAAGAAGCACATTCAGAAAGGGCGCGTGCCGTCCGATAGTCAGGCAACAAAAGGGGTTTTGCCGGAATGAGTTATTCCAGCCCAAACCATGACAGAAGCGGGATGATGACTCCTTTAAATACTTCCACTATTTTTGGAAGCAGCAGGAAGCAACTGCCAATCATTTTGGTGGTTGTGATGCTGCTCGATTGTGAAAACTTTTTTATCGGAGAACAGCACTGACCGATTGCGGCTCTCAGATAAGCAGTTCAGGAGAACCTTAGCTTTTCTCAACCGGTTTGCTTCCATGGTGTCATTCAAGTAGTGATTCTTGTACAGTTTATATGACTGAAGCTTCAAATCGCTGTGAACTATGGCTCCAACGGAAGATTTGCAACTTTTAAGTGATTTCACCAACATTCGGATGGAAATCGAAGAATTTCGCTTGATTCGTCGCCGGATAATCTCTCGCATTTGTGGAGTCCGAACGGTGCGCTATTTTCCTCTCCCTACGCGGTCATCTAGCGTTCCAAGCTGTTGGTATCGTTTTATTGCGTCACTCACTGTAGATTTTGCCATATTCAGGGTCTTTGCAATCACTGAAACAGTTTTTCCTTTTCGAAAAAGTTCAATTACACCTGCGCGCAACTCATTCGGCTTCATTTCGAATGAACTAGAAATCACAACTGTACCAAACTTACTGCGTAGAAAGACAATGGGTCAAGATGTTAAACCATGTAGGTATGCTTAGTTTAATCCGCTTGGTTGCGTTGAGGCATGTCGACAAAGTCTGTACGGATAATTTGCAGACACCCTGTAGGAGAATGATCGATGTAGGATCTGCGTGTGGACGGACGTCAAGTTAGATTTATCCGTCGTTTTTTTTACGTTTTTCAGAAAAATGAGAATGGATAACTTTTGGTGATAAATTCAGTTCTCTTGTTATTGATTTTGCGATTTTTTTTGGCGAGAATTGGCCAAGAAATCATAACAAACGCTCTATTGAATGAGGTTATACAAAAGCATATTTCCGCAAAAATATATGCCATAATGTTCTCAACACTTACTCTAAAGACTATGTTTTTGTTACATTTGATGTGAAACGGAATAAAAAACTAATTTTTTTGGACACTACAATTTAAAGCAAGAAAATAGATCCTCCTAGCAAGAGTAAATGAAAGCGTAGAAGTATGAAGTACATAGTATTTTATCGACCAATGATCCTATTATTTATAAGGGCACATTTCGTCACAAAAAAGCACTCTTCCTAAATATATAATTAAACTGTATGCGAGCTCGAGCAGCGACAAAAATCCACATGAAAAAAAAAAATACCTGAAAACATCCGAACCAAACCTCTCGCACGCAGGTGATTTTCATGGCCTGCTTTCCACTCTAATCTCGCGCGCTGTTAAGGTGGAACTGCTGACATACGTTAGGATCAAGCGATAGCCAGAAAAAGAAGCAATTCAGACACAAGGGAAAAAGGGTGGATCTCCGCAGAACAAAAACACATTTTGCGTTGCGAATTGCGATACGCTTCTGCTACGGTGTTTTGCGGTGCGATGGCGGATCAGTGGCAGCCGCCCTGGGGTCACGACTTGGACGTACATGTGCCGTACATGTGTGCACCAGCGAGGGACACATGCACGACGAAACCATCATCAGGCGGCTGTACAACCGATGGATAACACACATTATAACTCATTTATAACCTCAAATTAGAAGAATTTGATTAAACGCTACGACGAAGGGATTAGCCATTGATCAGCCGACCTGATAGGACGATGGCGAGGATCATTTGGGTGCCCAGAGTGGTCATTACACACGGGGAGCAGCTTGCGATAGACGGGTCATCTGCACTAGTTCCGGATATGGTTTGAGGTTAGGATTTCCCGCGTGCACAAAGTCGCTCGCAAGTTTGATCGAAACCAATTCGACCGAAAGGGGAGTGACGCAGCGTTGCCAGATGTGCTGATTTAAGCTGACTTTTTTTATCTTTTCATTTCAATGCTACTTGCTTCATTTGTCCTTAATACCCTATTCAAACTTCATTATAATTATTTATAAAAATTATGAAGTAATTATCGACAATATAACTGTCCACTAGAGAAACATGCATAACCGCTCAATCTAGTAATCTCTTTCTCTTAGAAAATTTAAAAAGCCTGCCATTTGAAATCAAACAATCGAAGTTAAAAATCCTCTTCAGAGTATTTTATTCGATTTATAAACTGTTGAAAAATACACTTACATAGAATATTTCATCACATCAGTTTGTATGCTTGCTTGCTGCAAGCAATCTGATGGAGTTCGATTCGATGTTCATTCACTAACAATCGAGATTTATCAATTTGAAATAGAGAAGTAAGTTTGCGAGAGAGAGAGATAAAAGCTAGGAAAAAATACATGCAGCAGCAATTGACCTTAATGGCTCTCTAAATCGCACAAACACTGGACTGCTTGTCGAACAGGTAGGAATTTCTTGATTTAAAGATAACAAAATCGACGAACTTCCACATGGTAGGAAATCATACAAAAATTATTAGTGGTTCCCTTGTCATCTGACAGGTAAAAAACATAAACAAACACACATACACACACAAACACATCCATTATAATCACAAGACCTACTGCGATGTCCTCTTGAATTCGAGCACTCGATACTGAAGATGTCTGTAAGCCTCATCTGTCTATATACACTACCAGTCATAAGTACGGACTCGCTTGGAAAAGTATTGCAACACGCAGTTGAATATTGCATCACCACCCCAAATAGCTTAGCATCACCTACACCGTGTCCAATATATTCTCATACACTTTTTCCTTGCATTGGTGTCGTGCAACTACTCAATATGCTTCACGTATGTGTTGGTGTAGTTTTGCACTATGTTTATACAAACATACTTTTAGGTTATGTCCGATTGTTTTCATTCGGTGTTTATCTTTTACCAGCGATGAAGGAGTTTCGTGCTGTGGTGATAAAAAAGTTTTTGAAAGGTGAGCGCCCGGGAGCTATTTTCAGGAATCTGAAAAACCTCGGGGTAAAGCGGGATTTTGTGTACCGAACCATCCGAAGGTACCGTGACACCTGCTCGTTGGATGACCGGAAGAGATCCGGTCGTACTCGTACGGTGCGGACTACACGAGTTGTTAAAGTGGTCAGGGAACGGATTAGACGAAAATCACAGCGCTGTGTGCGTAAAATGGCCGCAGATCTGAATGTTTCGAGATCGTCACTGCACAATATACTGCAAAATGACCTCGGATTCCAAGCTTTCAAGAAACGTAAGGTTCACGGAGTTTCGGAACCTTCCAAGCTGAAACGACTCGAAAGAGCAAGTCTGGGGCCTCATTGCGCATTCGGACCCCAAAAAAAAAAAAAAAATCAATATTCAATTAACGTTAAATTTTTTTTTTTTTAATATAGATTTAGACTAACATTTTAAATTTCCAGCACCTCCCGCCAAACAAAACAAAAACAAATTAATTTAATCCCCCCAAATCAAATTTTTTTTTTATCAAAAAAAAAAAAAATATTTTTTTAAAAAAAAAAAAAAAAAAATTTTTTTTTATAAAACAAAAAAAAAAGGGGAGTTTTTTTACCCCCACAGAAGATATTTTTTTACAAAAAAGAAAGAGAAAAAAGAGGGGGGGGGAGGCAACCACCCCACAAATTTCAAGGCGCCACCTTCGAAAACAAAAAAACCCATTAAGCTTAAAAAAAAAGAGAAAAAAAACATTTAGTAAACATTAATTTTTTGATGTAGAAGGAGATGTCTCGCTCATCGCCATGAGGCACCAAGAGTGGACAGTAATGTTTTTTTGCTAGAATGAAAGATAAGAAGAGAAAGTTGAAAGTTCCGTCAGTGTACGGTAGGCTAGAAATAGAACAGAGGTATTGAAAATTGAGTGAAAGGGCATGGGTAAAGTAGTATTCGAACCACAGGCGTTTCATTTGCCTAACATCCCACTATGGGGTAGCTCGAGGAGCAGATCACCCTGCCACCTCGACGAGGCAAAAGAAACGCGGCAGAACGCACTCTAATACTACCGATAGCTTGCGATAGTTTTCTATACAGTCTATACAGATCTATACAGATACAGTCTTTTCTCTCCGAGGTCTCTAAGTCAGAGATGACGAGAAAATAAAATGTGAGTGTTTATCAGACGTAGTGTATCAAAAACAAACCCAATGGGAGACAGTCTCCTCTCGCCCATGTATGCATCAAAACAGAGTGTGTGCAATCTACCGCTAGAAAACTATCGCAAGCTATCGGTAGTATTAGAGTGCGTTCTGCCGCGTTTCTTTTGCCTCGTCGAGGTGGCAGGGTGATCTGCTCCTCGAGCTACCCCATAGTGGGATGTTAGGCAAATGAAACGCCTGTGGTTCGAATACTACTTTACCATGCCCTTTTACTCAATTTTCAATACCTCTGTTCTATTTCTAGCCTACCGTACACTGACGGAACTTTCAACTTTCTCTTCATATCTTTCATTCTAGCAAAAAAACATTACTGTCCACTCTTGGTGCCTCATGGCGATGAGCGAGACATCTCCTTCTACATCATAATCGTTACTCCACGCACGGAGAACACAAACATAACAATTAATGTATTATTTTTTTTTTTTTTTTTATAATTACTTTATTGTTGTATTATTATTTTCTTTCTTTATCAATAAAAAACAAAAAACTAAAACAAAAATTTTAATTATTTTTCTATTTCTTATTTTTTTTCCCCACACAACCCCTAAAAAAAACCACCGTTTTTCTCCCCAGTTCAAGAGTTTGTTGTTATCTGTTACCACATACATATTTTTAATAAACACTAAAAAACAAAAAATTTAACCACCAAAAAATAAAAAAACTATTACGGGTCGTTTTTGATCCACCCAAAAACACAGGGGGCAACAATGGGCCGCTTTGGGAAAAATGTCAGTGTGTTTGGTTTTATCTGTAACTCGTATCGGATTGGGGTTTGCACTGACAATAAGTTCGGGTATCGCTAGGTTCAATAACGAATTCGATATTACTTCTTGAAGACGAGAACATCCGACGGATATGGATGGAATGTCGGGCTATAAGAACCGTATTGGGTCTATTTGTGGATGCAACCTTGTCTCATCATTGAAGTTTCTTGTTAAACAAATCATCCATATGTGTGTTATTATTATTTTTCCAGACATTTTATTTAAAGCAATGTTCGCTTTACTAAAATCTTCAGAACATTTTAAAACTAAACTTCTTTAAAACACTTCAACAGTTTGACATATCCACATTGAAAACACTATAACTCTTACTGTATAGATTTTGTTGCTTCACACTTGGCAGTATGGACCAACTTAGGTCCCGCCACCAATAGGAGAAGAAGAAGAAGAAGATTTGGTTTGGTTTGGTTGTACCAGATCAAAAATGTACAACTAAATTTCCATACATTTACATTGAAAATAATATCAATCTCACATTGTTACTGTGTAATAAATACATTAGACCATGGTTGGGAACATAGAAAATCATAATCATTTCATAATCATAATCATTTAAATGTTAAAAATTTGACTAATTATGTATGCACATTTTAAGTTTATGCATCACAATTACATATTATTATGTTCCCTTGCGCTGAACTGGCCGGCTTGTCGTGCCGCAAGGGCTCAGTAGGGATTCTTGGTCAAGACCCGAAGCTAAGAGTCAGTTCCATTGTGGAAATATCACATCAAGTAGTTTTTCCACCTGCTACAGAGCATTGTGTGCCTGGAGCTCACATTGAGAATTTTACTATTGACATTAGGTTCGTAGTTGCAGCGCGCTTAGGGACCATCCTTGCCTTAGAACATGGAAAGACATTACGGGAAATAGAGGCAAAATACATTTTTTATCTTTTTTTGTTGTTATGATATGATAGTATATTATTCCATATAAATTGGTTTCAGGTTATCGAAATTTGGGATGTACCGTGAAGGTACCATATTCTGCGCACGGTGTGCTGCTCCATAAAACTACATAACGCCTCTACTTGCGGTGGATTCATGCCTAATGAGTTTTTGGAATTCACAGAGGTCCTACAAATAAAAAACACATGTTTTTGTAATTACGACCAAGAAATATGTTACAAAAAATAAAATACTTACATGACAATAGTTAATTACCGCCAATTTATTAAAAACAATATAACACTAATAATAAAACTTAAATCACTCGATTCAAAGACGTCACGATACGAATAGTGGTCGATAGGATAATAGTATTCGTCTGTTTTGTTTCGTTTCGACCGCCTATTTTGTTTCGAGTGTATGGTTACATAATGTCAATAAAGCTCGAAAATCTAGTACCTCGTCGAATTTGAATCGTTCTCGAGCTCGATTCGAAATCCATAATGCCAAACAAGCTCGAGTCGACAGAACTTTATTCGTTTCGACTTGCGAAATGTGGCTCCTGCTTTTGTCGCGGCACGGTGGGGAAGAATTTATCTTTTCCGACGAAAATTTATTCGTCTTGCAACAATCCCACAATGTCTAGAGCGACAGATTGTGGGCTCTCTCTTCGAAAACTGTTCCCGAGAGTGATAGGAATATTCCACGGTTCCAAAGTACTGCGTCAGTGATGGTTTGGGGAGGAATTTGCAAGCGAGGCAAATTACCACTGGTTTTCATCGAAAAAGGCGTTAAAGTGAATGCCGTGTATTATAAAACGGAAGTTTTGGAGAAAGTTGTCAAGCCATATGTACAAGAGGTGTTTAGAGATGATTACTATGTGTTTCAGCAGGACGGAGCGCTATCGCATACTGCAAATCTCGTTCAGGGCTGGTGCCGAGAAAATTTGATCGACTTTTTGGACAAGAATGAATGGCCTCCCAGTTCACCAGATCTGAATCCCTTGGATTATTTCGTAAGGTCATACATGCTGGCAAAAGTAAATGACCACAGGGCGTCTAATATGAACCAATTCAAAACCGTAATCAAACGAATTTGGGACGAAATGTCGATGGAAGTCGTGCATGCCGCCCGTGACGGTTTCGAAAAACGTCTGGAGCTGGTCAAGAAGGTTAAAGGTGGTGTCATGCCAAAACATATGCTGTAGTTGACCAGTAAAAAGATGATATTGCAATATAATGGGTAAAGTTATCAATAAAATCTGGATTATCGATTTGAAATCAATAGAGTTTTATTTTGTATGAGAATATATTGGACACGGTGTAAATACAGGTTCCTTCATGATGCTATATCTCGAGACCCTTAATATCTGCAAAGGTGTGGTCTTCAGCAAAGTTGTTCAAAAGGTCAATGGCATTGAAAAAGTAGACCGTTTTGTTTGGAATTTCACCGCTACGTGGCGCTAGTGAGCATGGGAAATTGAGCATTTTCAACTTGTTCTATCTCGTGATTTTGATAAGATAGAAAGTTTTAGTCTTCGGCAAAGCTATTCAGAAGAGACAAAGTTGATGAGAAGAGTCAAGTTGTTGACATCCGGATGGTGAAGAAGGTGAGTGGCAAAAGAATGAGTTTACTTAAGTTTTGTTCTATGAGAAGTTGTTTATTTCAAACATCAAAGGAAAATATCAAGCTCAAATGGAAGACATTTTATGTAGCAAAATGTGCCGTAGGAAAATTTGAATGGAACTTCTTTCATCTTCTCTATCTCTTCCGGGATCTTCGGGCGCAGTTTAGTTTTATTCTCGGATCCATAGGCGTTGCAACAGACTTACAGCTCGTCATGTTGAATCGTTTTAAGACGTCTTCGATGTATGCTTGTTGGTCCAGAAACAGCTTTCCATTTACTCGATCACGAACTATGTGTAGTCCTAGACAAAACTTCGCCTCTCCTAGATCCTTCATTTTGAATCGAGAATTTAGGTAAGCTTTTAGTTCCTTTTTGACTTCCGCATCATTCGTGAATACCAGGAAATCATCCACATATATTGTTACAAACAGCATCTTTCCGTCTTCTCTGATGATGAAATACAACCATGGATCTAAACTGGAACGACGCAGTCCAAATTCCTTCAAAGCTTCATCCAGTTGTGTGTTCCACACCCTACTTGACTGCTTTAATCCATATAAAGCTTTCTGCAATTTACATACCTTCGCGGAGTCGACGACGTAGCCTTCAGGTTGTTCCATATAAATCTCTTCATCCTTGAGTCTTCCTTGCAGAAACGCAGTAACTGCATCAAGCTGTTCGAATTCGAGATCATGTTGAACTGCCAACGCCATCAGGAAACGAATAGTGGAATAGCGCACCACCGGAGAATAAACCTCGTGGTAATCAATTCCAGCTCGTTGGGAACATCCTTTTATAACTAACCGTGCCTTGTATTTGTCGATTTCACCATCAGCTAGTTTGATGCACGACACCATCTCGTTGCATACTCTACACATTCTTGAATTTACATATTCCGTCCCATTATCCGTACGAAGTATCTTCAACTTTCTGCCTGTTTGCCGTTCGACGTGTGACTTGAACTGCTCATACACTTCTGCAACTTGGCTTTTAGATTCTAAACAGTACACGGATACTCGTCGACTTGCATCATCGATGAAAGTGATGAAGAATTGGTTGCCTCCAAGCGATGGAACTTCTACTGGACCACAAACATCCGAATGCACCAAGTCCAGCAGACCTTCTGATCTCGAAGAAATAGCATAAAATGTGTCTCGAGCGTGCTTACCTTGAAGACAACCAACACAATCTTGAAGAGCTTCTTTCATCAGGACGATTCCATCTGCCATCGACATCAGCTTCATCAACATCAGCTCTGCTGATTCATATGTCCTAAGCGCTTATGCCAAATGTTGGAATCCATCGTAAAGGATGACTTCTCTACCTTCTGATTCAGCCGATATAGACCCGCTTCTTCCGTCCCTGGTGCAATAACATCGCCATCATTGTCCAGAACTTCACATTTCGTAGCCGTGAAAACAACCTTCAATTCTTTCTTGCAAATTTTGCTGATTGATTGCAGATTTGTCGCCAGATCAGGAATAAGTAGCAAGTCTTGAACTTCAATGCTTCCTTCTTTAAGATCCAGCTCGACAAATCCTTTTGCGACCGACTTGATGGACTGGTAATTTGCTATAACTATCGAATTCACCCAGTTTTCTTGCTTCCTGTATCCTTCTTCACTTCTGGTCATATGACTACTTGCAGCCGAATCGAAATACCATTCATCTTTTCTTTCTCTGCCCACAGCCAGCATTGCACATAGAACCTTACTTTTGTTCTTCGTTGGCTGCTTCTGTAGACAATTTACTGCAAAGTGTCCAGGTTTGTTGCAATTGAAGCAGTTTCCGTTCTTCTTCTCAATCTTGGAATGCCTCATTTTGTGATTCTGCTTGATGTACAACGTACCCTCTGCTCCGGAGCTTTTCAACGCCCACTTGACATCTTGAAGTATTTTTGTCTTCACGGTATCAGCCGTCAGCTCAATGCCCGATGCTTGCAATCCCATGATCATCGGGTTGTAATATTCCGGCAATCCTTTTAACAGCAACGATGCCAACCACTGATCATTAACCTCGAATCCAATTTCACTCAGGTTCTGCGCCGTTGTGACCAGTTCATCGACGTACTCTTCAACGGATCCAATTTCCTCCAACTTCACCGATGTTAACTTGTCCAGCAATCCGAAACGACGAATCAAACCACTGTCCTGAAACGTCTTCTGAAGCTTTTCCCATGCTTCTTTTGCCGTTTCAACGTTCTTCACCAGGCTATTGTTATTCTTCTCCAAGCTTATGCAGATTGCTGCTAGCGCTCGTTCGCACATCTCAGGATCAACCTCCTGTCCGGCTACTGGCTTTACAGCTCGCCAGGAACCTTCTCTAATCAGCGACATCTTCATTGCGAAAGCCCATGATGGATAATTCGCACGTCCACGCAGTTTCTCCATGCTCGAAAGATTTACTGGGTTTCCGTAGGCACGTACTACACCTCCGGGCCGCAAGCCATCACCACCAGCCGGTAATCCTACGCCACTGTTTGTCGTCCTCGTACTCCCATTCGCACCGCTTTCAGCAACACTGCTCCTAACGTTGTCTCTCGGGATCATGGCTTCAAAAAAAAAATGAAAATCTGCTTCTTTTCTGACTTCTCGTAACTTCAGGCTATGGCCAATTCTGGGCCCATAACCACTTGAGAGTGGAAATAAAACACTTGTGTATTGGTCACAGTCTGAACAAAGAATGAAAATTTATCTCTAATATTTACTCAGGTAGACAAAGGTTACTAAGGTCACCTAGATACTTGAGTCTTAGATCGCAGGTTACTACTTCAACAGTTTTTTGGTTGGAGGGTGGTTTTTCCCAACCCTGCCGGGTAGCGTTTCGTTTTGGTTTGATGGCAGGCCCGCCCCCCCCCTTTGGGTTATTTACCACAAAAAAAAAAACAAAATTGTGAGGGGTTTTTTTTTTAAGGATGCCCTCTTTTTAAGAATTCCGTCTATCCGGATCAAATCCCCAACACCAGATCTAGCAAACGGTTTTCCTCGCATCGTTTTATGCATCTCACAACCAAGGTTGGACTAACGCACATTCTTATTGCAATGCGACGTGTCGAAATTCCTTCGTTGTGCAGTGCCACAATCGCTGCACGCTGGTCAGGGCTGGATTCCTTTGAATTGACTCCTGAACGACGATTCATAGTGGTGGACTTGATCGGAAATGCTACTCGTTGTTCGGAGGCCATCCGACTTGCCCGTGGTCTACCTAGACGGGCTAAGGATTTTCCTCCAACGGCTGCGCGACGTATGATTCTTGACACTGTGGAGACGTTGAGCATCATTACAGAGGCAATTTGACGCATGGATTGATCAAGATTTGCATTTGCTTGTTAAGCTTAACCGGCTTCCATTTTACACTTCCCTTTTTATCGAAGTAGAACGACTTATAGCACCACGATTTGAAAATGTTATAGTTTGTGTTTCACGTTCAAACTGTGAAATGTGAAAATAAGTAGTGATACAAAAATATAAGAAAAAGAAGAGAAACATCACACAACATCATATTTTACATCTTATTCGGGCAATCGATGAAAATAGACCCTCCGCTTGCCCCCCCTCCCCCTCCTCCCCCCCCCCCCCACCTCGCTCCTACCCCTCTCATTTTTCTTACCCTTAATCCCCCAACAGGGCCCCCTTCCCCCCCTTCCCCCCCCCCCCCCCCCCCCCATTAATTTTTTTTTTATCCCCCCACCATAAATAAAATACAACAAATTTCAAAGCTTCAATATTCTTCGAAACTTACGGGTTGTGATGTCCTTAATAAAGAAGCAGATTTTGATTTACTTCTGTTTTCTTTGAAGATCCCTTAATAACTAATTTCCTCTTCGTTGCATTTGATAAGCGTTTGCTGCATTTACTGTTTGCCACCTGAGCAACCGAAGTTAGGTACTGATGACAGTGTTGCTACACCACAACTATCCCCCCTCTGAGTAGCGTGGCAGACGTTCTACTCGATTTGACCTGGTCACGCATGTCCACTGTTTTCTCCCACTCGTTCTCCCCCTCTCTGCATTAATTCTTGAATATTAAGTGAATCGGGCCTGAATCACTTGAATGTGAAGTAAACCATACCTGAATCACTTTTATGTGATGTGAGTCAGTCCTGAATTACTTGAATATTAAGTTAATCATACCCGAATGCCTAGAATACGGAAAAAACGACCCAGAGCAGGTGTAATCACTTGAATGAGAAGTCAGTCAGTCCTAAATCACTTGAATTGAGGTTAGTCAGTCGTGAATCACTTGGATACGAAGTAAATTAGGCCCAAATAGCCCCTTCTGTAAAGACTCGAACTTTCTATCTTATCAGAATCACGAGGTAGAACAAGGTGAAAAAGCTCAATTTTCCATGCTCACTAGTGCCACGTAGCGGTGGCATTCCGAGAAAATGTCCAACTTTCGAATGCCGAAAGATAAAACAAGTTGAAAATGCTCAATTTACCATGCTCACTAGCGCCACGTAGCGGTGGGAGTCCAAACAAAACGGTTCACTTTTCGACTGCCCTTGACCCTCTGAACAACTTTGTCGAAGACTAGAACTTTTCATCTTATCAGAATCACGAGATAGAACAAGTTCAAAATGCTCAGTTTTCCATGCTCACTAGCGCCATGTAGCGGTGGAAATTCCAAACAAAACGGCCCACCTTTAGAATGCCCTTGACCCTCTGAACAACTTTGTCGAAGACTAGAACTTTTCATCTTATCAGAATCACGAGATAGAACAAGTTCAAAATGCTCAGTTTTCCATGCTGACTAGCGCCATGTAGTGGTGAAATTTCGAACCAAACGGTCATTTTTTCGAATGTCCTTGACCTTTTGAACAACTTTGCTGATATTAAGGGTCTCGAGATACAGCATCATGAATGTACCTGTACTTAGGTGATGCTGAACTTTTCGACGTGATGCAATATTCAACTGCGTGTTGCAATACTTTTCCAAGCGAGTCCGTACTTATGACTGGTAGTGTATAAACTTATTCTTATTAAATTTAAAGGAATTTGCACGTGTTTAATAAGAATAGTTTGAAAAGTATGTTATTTTCGGCCTCATGTCGGAATGCTTGATTCCTATAAATGAACTTTATAGTAAGTGATCACTGTAGTGAACTCAGAATTATAGCATCTATTTAAGAGGATTGACCAAACGATGACATTGGTCTCTTGTGTCTACACCATCAACTAAGTTGGACGATAATTGTCTTGTGTTTCAGATACGGCTTTATTAGTGGACTTAATAAATTGTTTTAGTTTTCTTATTTTTTTTTAAAGTGAACAAATGAAGTGTATGTTTGAATTTGCGTAGTCTTTCAATCGTTTAATCCTTCCACTATTAAAGCCTTTCCACGTTAAATTTCGGACACTTTTCTTCCAGGGTAGATTTTGAATTATTTCACGGATCGCTGAATCGTTTCACTTATATGACAGCTAAAACTCTCCAGTTTATTTCGTGGTACTACATGTTTACAGTCTTGTTACATTCATTAAAATGGCGTCGAATCAAGTGGAAGTTTGTACGAACAGCAGCAAAATCCGGATTTATCGGTACGTGATCTTGCCAAAAAATTTAAATAACTGAAAAGTACCGTGTTTTGTGTTTGCAAATCATTTGACTAGCGCTTGACTGTGGATCGGAAGGTTAGAAGTGGAACAAATCGAAAAGTATGTTCCCGACAAATGGACAAGAAGGTGGTAGCCATTATTTAAAAAATCCCAATCTTTCTGTGCAAGATGTGGCTCGCAAAGCTGGAAAATCAAAATCATACGTACAAAAAAGTGAACCAGATGCAAGGATTGAAGGCGTACAAAGTTTAAAAGGTGCCCAACCATGATGGAAAGCAAAATTTCACTGCAAAAAGTTGTGTTATGGAGCTTTACACCAATTTTTTTGCAAATATTTTCTTGTATCATAATGGACGACGAAACATACGCACTCGAAGACTTTAAAAAGCTTCCAAATCTGGCTTTTCATACAGCAATGCAAAGGAACGCCGATGCCGAGCATTTCCGGACAAAAAAGGTGACCAAATTCCCGAAAAAGTGTTTGATTTGGCAGGCCATATGTAGTTGTGGTCGAAAATCTAAAAGTTTCGACTCTACCGGAACTATCAATAAGGATGTGTACGAGAAAGAATGTCTGCAAAAGCGGTTGCTACCGTTTATCAGAAGCCATGACTCTCCAGCTCTGTTTTGGCCTGATTTGGCCTCTTGTTACTATGCGAAATCCGTCCTGGAATGGTATAAGGTACAAGAAGTCAAATACGTGCCAAAAACAGCCAATTCACCAAACTGTCCAGAACTTCGCCCAATAGAGAAGTACTGGGCTCTAGTTAAGCGGAAACTCTTCGAAACTAAGAAGAAAGCAAATGGTACTGATGATTTCAAGAGAAGATGGAGAATCGTCACGGCGGGCGTATCTGAGGATACCGTACGGAACCTGATGGCGGGTTTACCACAGAAAGTTCGAGAATTTTACGGAAAGAAGGATTAACATCTTAATCGACTGTTTCTTATGTAGATATAACTCCATTATTGTGAAATAAACAACCCAAGTAGCACACTAAGATCATTTTTTTAGTAACTTGATTATAACATAGCTAGTCATATTTATGTTATCTCAACCGAATGGCAACAAGTGTGCTACTAGGGAATCAGTCTTGTTGAATTATGTGTAAATTGTTTTCGCTGCTATTATTTTGGTGTCCGAAATTTAACGTGGACAGGCTTTAAGCTCGTGTGTTTATTTTTTATGTGACGGTTCTAGATTAACCTACATTTTCAAGGACTTTCTATAAATGTCTGGAACTTCCATTCCCAGAACTTTTATCGACTTTCCTGACGAAGGATCCAAAGACTTCTGAAAAATCTATTAAAGTTCAATGGATTTTTGAAACATCGGGAAAAAATATAAATCTCTTAGTAGTTTTACGGGTCCTACAGACATTCCGGAAGTGATATCTATGGTGAAAAGATGCGACAGAAATTCATGGATATTTAAGACTTTTTCAAAGTCATTAGATGTCTCAAATTTTCATTGAAATACTAAAAAATTTCATAATTTAACAAACCTCAAGAAGCTTTTCAATTTCTTGGAATGTCCTTCGAAGAATGTTCTTGAAGAGTATCAATGGGCTTTTTGAAGTTGTTCTGAGGTTTCAAATGCTCTACTGATTTGGTCGGACTTGTCAGACGTTTGACATTCCCGAAGGTTAGGCTAACAACTCTAAGAAGCTCCAAAAATAAAAATTGAATATGAAAAAATGGATTGGACAATATTTTATCGAGTTCCATGGAAATGTTGGACTTCTAAAAATGTTCACGCACTTTCAGAAGTCTTTGAAACATTTTGGAAGTTCTACGGACATTCAAAGTGTGTGTATGTGTGTATAAACAATCCAATGCCCACCGCCCGGCAGTGTTTTTATGGAAGAAATTTGTTTGCAGTTAAACGAACTGTTGTCGACTCAACAAACATTTTTAGCCCGGGAGTTGGAAGGTGATAGCTCTGTTGTGTTCCAGTGACCCATTTCAGAATGCCTGGTTACTCACGTCCACTCCGAGGTCACTTTCACTTACAACAAGCCCCGCATAGACACAGTACAAACATCAAATGGATATAGGTACTGTGCATATACTTCCATCATCAAATCTTATTGTTTTGAGGATGGCATGTATATAGCAGTATCGTTCAAATTTAGTTATAATCAGATAGATCTCACTGGAAATTGTTGCTGATGTACAGTCTTCATTTGGACGGCTTCCTTGTGATGCTAAAGGAGGCATTTATGTGTCTACAGAATTAGCATTCCACTATTCGGCAAATATTCTCACATCGTCCTTTTCGAATAGAACAGCCCGAATACAATTAGTACTTCGCGCACAAATGCAATGAAAATCACAGGTTAAAAAAACTCACACTTCCGAGAAGAAATTTAACTTGAAATTACAATCATTGGGCGAAAAAACACCTTACCCCCACCTCGCATGGAATATATTTATCTTCCCCTCCGCGCGCCGCGCCTTCTTTCTTTCTTTTTTTCTACCCCATTGCCGTTTTTTTTTGTTTTTTTTTTTTCCCCCCCCCCCCCCCCCCCCCCCCCCCCCCCCCCCCCCCCCTCTCCCCCTATCCTTCCTCATCCATCCTCTCTCCCCCCCCCAAACTATTATTTTATTTTTTTTTTCTTTCTACCCACCCCCCACCCCACACACCCATATTACTTACTCCCCCCCCGCCGGCGCCGCCCAAACAAAAAAATTATGGAAAACTTTCCCCCCTCCCCAATTTCCGGGGGGGCGTTTTTTTCCCCACCTTCTTCCCCACACCCCGGTGTATTTTTTGATTTCCCTGTTCGTTTTGTTGACTCGATATTTTTTTGATTTTATTTTTCGCGAAAAGGACGCAGCAAAAACAAAACACGTCAGTTTCAGGAAGTTCTACGGAAATTCAAATCCGAAAAATACCTATTTTTCCTAAACCTTGGTACCGATAAGTTGTAAAGCAATCTGGCAACACTGGAGTGACGGTTGATACGCATCATCCCAGCAACGCGTAGCTTAATAGCTGGGCTGCATTTATCGTGTCCATATCTTTATGGCAGTTGGGTGCGAAAGTTTTCTTCGGCTAGCACAGTGCGAGTTGGATGTTTGTCAGCCGATTGCGTTACACAGGAGTCAAGTCATTCCGTACATACAAACGCACACACAAACATTCATACGCTCTCTTCTATGCACCAGCAGTGCAACGCCATTAAATGCACTGAAATTGCTCCAATTTTGATAGCGCGGGAGAAGTTTAATGAACAAACTTTGAAGGAATGGAAAAAAAAATCCTAACGAAGAAACTTTACCCTTCTCGTCATAGCATATGGACGCGTATCATCATTTTCAGATCCGTTAGGATAGTGGGATAATTTGGCTGGCAAATCTGCCAGTATTATACAATCTACAACAACAAACTAAATCACCGCAAACGTATGATTCTCTTGATTTCCTGGAGTTTATATCAATTCCTGAATTAAAATTTTGAGTTCGTTACCCACCATCCAATGGAAGACAAAAGCCCCCAAATAGGGATGCCAACGAACAATCCACCGCCATAAGGATAATCTTTAGCACCCCCACAGCGAGACCGTGAATCGTATTCTGCGTAGCATGGAGAGAGTTTGTCGTGTGTGACTGACTGCCGGGAACCTCAGAACCGGATGACGACGCCGAGGACCGGGTGCACAAAAAAGGAGTCAATATGGCGTCGCACTGATTGGTGATGGAAAAAGTTTTCCTTTCGGTGCACCGATCCGAACACCGACGGCGACGGCGACGATGATGGCAGTTCCAGGTCACGTTTGTAGCCTCCGGAGAATGTATCGCGAATCGTTCTCGAGTAAACGGTTCAAACAAAAACAAAAAAAAAAAAAACAATTAAAACTTGGAAAATTATTAAAACCACACACACAAGATTGCGATCAAATGACTTTCGGCGGGTGCATACAACAACATGTGTCTGAAAGTTTCCTCCACGGTGGTGGTGCATCGCATCAACACATGCGGCAATGGCGGTCGATGTTGAGTTGCTTTGAAGGATGCACTTTTTCACCTTTTTTTTGTGTTTGACGGCATGGTTCCGATTTACGGATTTAAGTTTGCTCGTTGATGAACTTTTCAAGGAACGGATATTGTTCTTGTGGTTTGGACTCGTTGCATTTTTTGGTCAACCATGAAAATGACGAAATTTATCCGAAGCAGATAATTTCCCATCAACATGAGAGGCTCTAGGAGTGGACAGTAATTTATTGCTAGAACTATGAAAATTGAAGAGAAAGCATTGATAGTTCCGTTTAGAGTAACGGCAGGTTATGAAAATTGAAAAATACAAGTTGAAAACGAGCGGAGGGCATATGAAGGTAGTATACAATCGGGCGCCTAATCTTTTACCAAGCTACCTCAGATGCGGGGTAGGCAAGGGGTAGGATACCCCCTTGACTGGTAAAAGAGATGTTCTAGCAACGTGGTAGAATGCTTCTACCGCAGACAGCTAATATCGAGAAGATGCTCAGGATGTTCGGAATGGCTGAATGTAATTCATCACGAAGCCCTATACCGAGAGTTTCGAGGAAGTCTTACGTACCCTATGATGTCAACGAGGCCGGATCTGTTTCTTCGTTGGGTGTCTTGCCAGATTTGAACAACAGCCTTGCCAACAGCACTGGGTGGCATTGAACCGTGTTGAATATACGTTATTGAAAAGGAACCTGACATATGGCAATGGAGTTTAAACGACAGGACCACGCGGTACCTCTAACTGGATTTGCAGATGCAGACTGGGCTGGGGATCAAGAAGACGGCAAGTCAGTGAGCGGTTTCGTTTTTCAAGTGTGAAACACTAAGTCGTGGTTAAATAAGAAACAGGCAAGCGTTGTGATGTCATCGAACGCGGCCGAAGTTATTGCGTCAAGTTGTGCTGCTGCTAAAACTTTATGGCTAACCGGCATTGTCATTCAGGATTTAGAAGTGAAGCTAATCGAATAGAGCTAACTATATTCGAAGATAATCACGGATGCATTGGTATGGCGAAAAACATGGAATCTAAACGAGCCAAGCATATTGAAGGACAACTGAGTGTTCAACCGATTGGAACAAAGGATGAATTAGCAGACACGTGTACGAAGGCACTGGATGATGATCGATTAGTAGCTCACCGGAAGGACCTCGAGTTAGACGGGGTCGAGAAGGGGTGTAATCGAAGACACCATTGAACACCATTTTCGGAAACGTACATCAAACTTAAGACTGAAGCTAGTAAACTTGGGCTTATGATTAATGCGTTGAAACCAAAATACATGAAAGAAATAGGCTGTTAGCCTCCCACCGCGAATTCAGATCGACGATGATGAAATCGAGGCGGTAGATGAATTCGTCTATCTGGGTTCATTGATGACCGCCGATAACGACAGCAGTAGAGAAATACAAAGGTGCATTATGGCTGGCAATTAGGGATGCAACGATACCATCAAGGTATCGATACTTTTACTTGAAAGTAGTATCGGAAGAAAGTATCGATACTAAAAAAATATCGAATCAAAAGTATCGATACCTACTTGAATCATATCAGTACTTTCTATTTCCGAGTAAAAAATAAAATAAAAAAAGTTTATCAAATGAAACATTTTATTTATGTCACTGTTAATTCAATCATCATATAATAAACACACTCTTCAACCGAAAAACTCTTCTCTCGACAAATTTCCGAGGAAAAGTAGCTTCTCCAATTTTTTTTTCCGGTAAGACGGTTTCTTTTCTGTGTGACGGTTGCACCAGCCTTGGAGAAAAGTCTCTCGCACGGAACTGATGATCCGACAATCATCAGGTACTTCCTCGCTTCGTTATACAGGAATGGGAACGTTGTTTTCAGATGCTCCCAGTCTTGGAGTGGATTGTTGGTGAGTGGAGAAAGCGGTGTCGCCAGATAGAGTGTAATCTCGTCAGTTCTCTTATTATCCTTTTTCGAACGCTGGCGATCCTGCATGAGTTCATTGTGATGTTGCCAAAAGTCGAATTCTGGTTTCTCATTCACAACCTTCGCTTCTTCTTCATCCGAATCACCGCTCAGAATTTCACGATTGTATTGCTCTCTTAGTTTCTGCACAGCTTTGTTGCATGCTTGCGAGTCTTGAAAATGTAGATTTTTGAATCGTGGATTCAATATTGTGGCAATGGCCACCATTGAATTGTTTTCAATATCCCCAAATCGTTTTCCAACTCCCGCAGTCAATGCATCCTGCAGCTCCTTGACAGCTGCGAAAGTTGACGTAAAATTTTGCAATTTTGTCCGTAGACAGCTAATCATAGGAATTATCTTTGAAATAGTCACCGATTTATCAGCTGATGACTCACCAGTAATGAACTCAAATGGCTTAAGAAGTTCCACAAATTGCTTGATGATCTCCATTTCTCGAGAGCTGGGCATTGGAGGGCTTTTGGGGTCATCAAAAATAAGCTCCGTACAGATCTTAGCCATTTCGATAAAACGTTCTAGCATGTAGTACACAGAATTCCATCGTGTGCACACGTCCAAGATTAGTTTTTTCAACGATCCCTCAGGAACACCCTTTTGCAGCTGGATTTTACGCAACTTATCGGAGTTTATGACACTATTTTTTACCCATTTAACAATAGTGCGTACTTTATCAATGATGGACTTGACCGATGGACATTTCCATCCAGCTTCAACAATTAAGTTTAAAATGCTGCTTCGACGATACCAGAGACTTAATCGCAGACACAACATTGGCACCATTATCAGAGATTGTGCAGCGAATATTTTCAATTGGAATATTCCAATTCTTAAGTATATCTGAAAGGGCGGACTTGTGTGCCTTTCGCTTAGTTCCTTGGTTCCAATAATCACATTCACCATATCAACCCCGTCAAGGAAATGAAGCGTAGCACCTAAGAAACTTCGTTCGGCCATGGTCTCTGTCCATATATCAATCGTCAAGCTGCACAGTGGTTCCAACGTAGAAGGGAGGCGGTCATAAATATTTTTTTTTTTTTTTATAGTTTCGTCATAAAACCATATGTCCAAGACTTTTGTCAATATCGTTCATCTCTGTAGGCTTTGCACCGCAGAGGTAGCATCTGGTGAGAATACGGCATAGTACGATAAAAATAAAAGTAAATGAATAAAATAAACTAACAAAAATATCAAAATATCTCACCTGCTGGAAGGTGTACCGGATAAGGCGCTACAGCATTTCCCATCAACCATTGTTAATTGCAAACGATGATAGATTTGAAGAGTGTGGTCTTGTAAACAGATAATTGTCGGCTGCAAATTCTCAATTTTTTCTTTGAAATATCGCTCTTCCCGAATAGT
This sequence comes from Aedes koreicus, assembly GCA_024533555.2. NCBI lineage: Eukaryota > Metazoa > Arthropoda > Insecta > Diptera > Culicidae > Aedes > Aedes koreicus. Next base: position 79,440 of record JAHHFK020002450.1, on the reverse strand, counting down.
CATTTCGGTGGTTTCTTTTATAAACTGAAGACAAATTGGCCGGCAGTATCTCGTACTCGATGGGCATGGATTTTTCCATATAATTTTACTGCCAACAATCATCTGTAGAGGGACATAAGAAGTCACAAACATGTTGCTATCCTGAATAGCTGGATCCGAAAAGCTTTGCTTATATTCTCCATGACCATTCGATCCATCGAATCCCCATTTGCCCGTCAAAATAGCAGCAGTTTCAATTGACAGTTCATCCCAGTTTTTTTTTTGAGGTAGTGACTCAATTATCCTCAAAGCCGTATGATTTAGAAAGTCCTGTAATTCAATTTCGGAGGCTGCTTCAGAGACCGTCATGTTTTCAGGATAACATTTACTTTTAGCTTTAAGTATTTTCTGGTATGACGGTAGTATTTCGCAACTGAACTTGTTATTTACAAACTTCCTGATAGTAAGGTATTGGCTGTTTGTCATCTTCGTTTCTACTATCAGCGACACCACTTCATCTGAATCTATAGCTGGAGGTCTTGACATACATCTTATTGCTGAATTGCACGCTGAAAGATATGCTGTAGTATCGGTTTTTGTCAACTCAGCGGTCCTTCAACGTTTTGAGCGAGGACTGCAGTCATCAAAGTCTTTCCTGGGCCGTCCACGTCCAGACGTAGCCATGTTAGCCCTATGATTATTCAATGTAAGGCTGACATGCTCTAGTTCATTCAACCACGAAGAATTCTTTCGAATACACTCTTGCTTGGCTCTTTTCTATCTTTGCCAGTAAACTGACAGTCGAGTGCATATATAATGTATGCGTGAGTGCAACCCGTCTAAATTAAAGTTTTGAGCATTAGGAATAACAGAGTACAGTGAATGTGATACTTGTTGTATCTTCTGATCGTATTTACCGATTTTTGTAGTCCAAATATCAAAGATATACATCCTCTGAAATGTAGATTTCAACTTTGTACATACAAATATTTTATCGTCATTTTATATCGGTCGCTAAAATCATCCTTGTCAGTTATAGCTCATCTAACTTACGTTATGTATTTGAAAAGATAGGAAGGTTTTTATTGTTTTTTTTTTTTAGAAAGGATCATATTCGAAAAATTCTACTTAAAAAAGCACTTTCCTTCTTCATCAGAAATATATATTAATTCAAAACCTAACAGTTTACAATCATTCATTTCCTATTTCACAGACATGAGGAATCATTTATGGGTGTACAAGAGCTATAGAAAAATTCAATTTCCTAATTTTTTATTTTTTTAGTTTTATTAAGATTCAGTTTTTAGATTCATACTCATCTGAAATTTATTTCGTCTTATTATTAGCTGTCTTCAGTTTTTCCAATATTATTATGAAATTAATAAACATCTAATTTTTATTTTCAGTAACATACCAGTAGATGTCAGATGTATCTTGTACCTACGCTTGTTGTGTTCTCTGACTATTATTGTGAAAACAAATTCTAATCTTAGTAGATCTTATTTCAATAGAAACTGCAACAGTGGAAGTCTTTCGATGAGTGGATGATCAGATTAGTTACGGATATATGTATTCTATTATAGTTTACTGGCTTGCTGGTATTATTATTTTATATGTTAACGTCAGTTTATTATTTTATGTTATGATATTAAATGATGTGACATAATTACATTTAAATTCATTTCATTAAAATCGCTATTTCCGATGAGACTCACTACATATATTATTGAAAGGAAACGGAACAGCACATCGAAATTTTGGGTTTACTATTCTATTGCTATATAATTTCAGATTATCCATGGATATTCCAAGTTTGATGAGATAATTTTAAATCAATTTTTTTTCTCGCAGCTACATTGTCTAAACTTTCAGGTCCACAAATGGAATTGTTATTTTCATTCTTATATTCATTCACTATATTATAATATTCATTCGCTATATTTATTATAATTATAATATTAATTCACTATATTTTATACATTACTATATGACATTAAATATATATTGGGAAGGGAGGGAGCATCAGGGTATCACTCAAGCTGGAATTGGACAATGGAGTGGTATGACAACCGGCGTCTAGGAGGGAACAAACAGTATCATTTTCTTTATCCTACCGATTCGATTGTGGTGCTGTGAATTCTACTCCAACAATTTCAGTGAGAGTGACGCGCCCTTCTTAACAAGCCATCCCGTAGAAAGCTTAATAAGTATTGCGAATTGGGTTATTCGATTTGTTGGATCGTATCGTTGGAAGAAGAATCTCATGTTCCAGCGGGTTTCGCGTAAGTGTCTCTGCTTACGGGTCCGCCCCACCGTTTTTGGCACTTCATACAGCGTTACTGTGAATGCAAACCGGTAACTCAATTTGATCTTGTTATTAAGTGGAGCTGCATACATGACAAGGTCTTAGAAGGGATGGTGGCTACCTTACATACATACATTTTATATCGGTTTTAAATTACTTAAAACCACATGTACTATTGTGCTGAACCTGTTGGCAGTTTTTTTTTTTTTCTAATCTTTTGTATTTATTTTGGATAAAATACAAAAGCAAATGTAGGCAGAAAGCAGAAGAATGCAAATACTTCAGTTCTGAAGGCAAACCGTACGAAGAGCATTTGACAAAAAAAAAACACAGTAACTTGCATATACTTGCAGCGATTATGTGCTTGTGGTTCAAAAAGACTTTAAATCATCATTTTGGTATACGTGGTTCATGTAAATTCGGGTAAGATCATAGTTTAATTTAGTATTAATTTTAACAGATTCTTTGATTATACCGTGGACCCCCGGTAACCTGACCGCTTTTAATCTGAATACCTTTTAATTTGAACCGCGCTCATCTGCACGACGTGCAAACTAAAAAGTGTTCAAACGTCATTCAGCATTTGGAATGCAGTAAAACGAAATGGAACATTGCGAAACGAAACGCAGAATCAACACAAAACAGCAAATAAGGTAACCAGAAACTTTCGTTTTTGTTGCGGACAGGGTTACTAGATGTGCAAATTAAAAATGAACCCCGTTAATATGCATGCGTTGTCTTTCAGAACGTGTTTCATGTAAATTAGCTTAAGATCATTGTTAAAAGTAAACATGAAAATTAATTGATTCTACTAGTTTATACGCCTTTGTTTACGTACACAAAACTATTCATCCGCGGTTTTCACACCCCCCCAAAACCCAAAAAAAAAAAAAACATACTTTTTTGTATAACACACACGACAAAAACCACCACCAAAAAACTAAATAAAAACAAAAAAAAGAAAAAAAAAAAAAAAAAAAAAAAAAGTGTTTTGCAAACACAACACCAAAAAAAAAAAAAAAACCACCAACACCTCTCCCCCCCCACACTTTTACACACAAACACCCACCAAAAAAAAAAATAATGGAGGAAAAAAACCCCCCCCCCACAATTTTTAAAAAAAAAAAAAAAAAAAAAACTCAAAAAAAAAAAATATACTTATCAAAGTAAACAAGAAAAACCCCGATTACATTAGTTTATTCGTAAATTTGCCTTTGTTTACATAAAGGGCGAACACGAAATTATTGCGACACATTCAACAGGGCATAACTTTTTTACCATTGGGTAAAAATCAACCAAATTTTGCACACTTTCTCATTGATGTGTATTGTTTACATGCTGTCAAACTTGAAGTCGTGTTTTTCGATTCAACGAAAATGAAGGTGAACCAACGCGAGTCGAGAGAACAAATTCTTTCCAAACACCTGGAATTTCCTAACCTGTCGCACCGGCAGTTGGGAAAAATGTTGAAAATTCACCATTTAACCGTCTCCAGAGTGTTGAAGCGATTCCAGGAGCGGTTGACGTTGGACCACGGCAAAGGAGCTGGAAGAAAACCGGGACCGGAGAACAAAAAGACGGAGGGAAAGGTGAAGCGGATGATTAAAGCAAATCCCAACGTCTCAAGCCGTGATTTGGCTAAAAAGATCGGCATGTCGCAGAGCTACGTCCAGAATGCAAAGAAGAGAGCTGGACTACATACATACTAGGTACAGAACTTCCCAAACCGCGATGAGCGGCAACAATCGACGGCTAAAACTCGGGCACGGAAGCTCTACGAGAAGATGCTGACAAAATATGGCTGCTGTGTGATGGACGACGAAACGTATATAAAAGCCGATTTTTAAGCAAATTCCGGGGTTGGAGTTTTTCACCGGCAAGAGCAAGTTCTATGTGAACGACAAATTTAAGAAGAAGAAAATGTCGAAGTTCACCTCCAAATATCTCATTTGGCAGGCCATCTGCTCTTGCGGACTGAGGAGTGAGCCTTTCGTGACAAAGGGCACAGTAAATGGCGAGATCTACAAATCTGAGTGCCTCGAGAAGCGCCTTTTGCCGTTCTTGCAGCAGTACGACGAAGCTCCGCTATTTTGGCCAGATTTGGCATCATGCCACTATTCTAAAAGTGTCCTGGAGTGGTATGAGGCCAATTCTGTCCATTTTGTTCCAAAGGACATGAATCCGCCAAACTGTCCGGAGCTGCGCCCGGTGGAGCAGTACTGGGCAATGATGAAGCGGGAACTTCGGAAGAGCAAGAAGACAGTCAAAGACGAGAAGGACATGTTAAGAAAATGGAAAAAAAAAACTGAGAAACTGGTACCGGATGACACTGTAAAGACTTTGATGGAGGGCATCAAGCGAAAATGCGTTCAATTTTACACTCAAGGCTCAATCGATTAACTTTTTTTTTGATTTTTGAAGTAAATATATGTATAAAACTACCCTAAAATTTTGGTTTGATTCTAAACATTATAAGAAAATTGGCATGACATTTTCGGTGTCGCAATAATTTCGTGTTCGCCCTTTACCTAGTTTTTAAAGATGAATTAAAATATCCTCCAAACCCCCACAAAAGAAAATACATACCTTTTTTTAAAATAACCCCCGCAACAAACCGCGCAAAAAAACACAAATTCACAGAAAAACAGAAAAGTTTTACAACACAAAAAGAAGCGCTTTTGCCCCCAAAAACACCCCCCCCAGTAAAATTGCCAAAACCATCCAGCTTTATTAAGTTTTATTAAAGTTTTATGAAAGCCACTAGAAATCAATTCGGCTTTATTATGGCAGCAAGAGAAACCAATAAGTTTCATATTTTAGTCAGGTTTATGACCACCTACACTGCTTCCTTACAACGATCTTAAAACCTTGACTTCTAAAATTCCTTTTACTCCTATCAAAGGTTTTATTTTGACTTTATTAACTCATAAAATGCTGTTTTGAAATGCCGTTTTAGGACTCATTCATATTATCTTATTATGGTCAGTTGAAAAAGCATTTTAAAACCATTTTGCCTCCAGTAAATGCATTAAACGGCTAACTGGCATTGAGGAAAGCTACCAAGCGACCAGATAGTTCTATAGTAGCCATTGCTAAGATAAATTGGCTTTTTTTTGGCAAAACTGTGATTTCTTGCAATCGCCATATTGAAATATATGAAATAATTGAAATGTGAAAAAATAAATACACCAAATTTTAAATGTAATACAATTGAACTGTAGATCTGAGACAAACTTTGGTATTCGTTTGGATAACCTTATTGAATTCTATCAATTTTCAGGAGTTTCATGATTAATTTACCGAATATATTTCTTTCAATTTTGTTTTTGTTGTTGTAAACTCGCATAATTTCCAAGGCGCATTAATTTTCAGCTCTTATCGTGCCAATATTCACCATAAAATTTAATGCGCATATGATTTGGAGCATGATACGCTACTAAAAAAAACTCAATTTCTTTTGTATATTTTGCTATCAATCATAATTTCCCGCAACAGTAGAACTTTTTTCTTAGCCATTATTTACTGTTGAATGAATCAGAAGAGCAACAAAGCAAAACAACAAAAACCAACTACGATATCGCCGTGAAGTTTGACAGCTGTGGCCATTCAGCCCTATGCTGGTTTTGATGGCGGCCAATAGGTTTTATGATGGTTCTCAAGTGGTCATAACGTCTTTCACTAGAAAATTTTCAAAATCTTTATGGTCTTAGAAAGGTTTTATTAATTTGTTTTCACAACCGTCTATAGAGTGGGCCACTTTGTACACATTTCGGCTTTAAAGATGCATAGAGGAGGTGTTGGTGGATAAAACAGTTTTGAATGTAGTGTCATCAACAAAGCCGGGAGGAGTGCTATACGGCTGGAATAGAACTGAAATTGTTACTTGGGATGGCTGCTAAAATATGACAAACGCGTCACTTTGCAAACTCAATAGTAAACAATCCTCGCACAACTTCATGATACTATTGATGCCATCGTAGACTTCAGGCTATGCTAGATGTAGGAAAATTAATTGAATTTGAAAATATTGACATGCGATTTCCTCATTTATGGCCAATGGGGGAACCACTGTGAGCTGGCAAAGCTTACCTTATCAATTCTGTGGCTGACGGATTCGGCAAGAACGCTTTGAGGGAGCTGTCTACATGAGCACTTGAATTTCCTTCGTCGGATGATGATTTAGAAACCTGCAATTGGCCACATGATCCTATTCCTGAAGTAGACGGAGCCGGATCTGTTGCTTTTGCTGGACAGATTTGATCGCCCAGTTTCTGTGCACGTCTATAAAAATCCACAATGAGGTTAAGTACATCTTTCTAATTTAAGTAAGAATGAGCTGAACTTACTGTGAAACTTTGTTGCATTGCAGCACAATGTTTTGGCTCTTCAGGTGTTTATGCAAGTTCGATGTATTGCCACAGTACTTGATTTGACGAAAACATCGTTTGCATGAGGCCACATTGGTGTCTTTTCTTGAAAAATACTTCCAAATCTCCGAAGTTGGAGGAGCCATTTTTCCACTTTTGCTTCGTTGACGTGCTTGAAAACTGTGCGACAGGCAATACGCTCCGGAAATGAAATGTCAGCTGCTAAAACGCTACCTAGTGCGAAAAGGGTGCAAACTGATGTAAAGCTGATCGTCATCCTGAAGAAAGTCTAACGTCAGGCTATTGTGGGTTTTTTATGTCAGCCTCTTGTCAGCCTGACCATTTTTCACCATCATCTACCCGTGACTGAAATCGAGTGCTACCAAAATTTGACAGTCCGTTGCACGGAGAAATAACTCAACACGTTATAACGTAATATTTCGAGCATAACAATTCTAAAGTTTCTATTTAAAAATGAAGCAAAAACAATAATAAATGTTTTCACTGATTGGGCAAAGTACTCATTCGATTAAGTAGTTTCATTCGACACCTACTTGGTATCGCATTAAAAAGTATCGAGTATGTACTCGTATTTACTTGGATCGATTCATCCCTACTGGCAATTGTACCTACTTTGGACTCCGAAAGACGCTAGGATCTAACAAAGTTTGCCGAATTACAAAATTGACCATCTGCAAGACATAAATTAGACTGGTCCTCTACGGTAATGAAACGTAGGCATTGCTCGTATAGGACCAACGCGTCCTTGGTGTCTTTGAACGGAAGGTGTTGCACACGACCTACGGTGGAGTGAAGATGGAAGACGGATGGAGGCTGGAGGCGAATGAACCACGAATTGCATCAGTTGCTGGGAGAACCTTCCATCGTACACACCGCTAAAATCGGTCGTCTACGATGGGCTGGGCATGTCATAAGAATGTCGGACGACAGCCCAGTTAAAGTGATTCGCAAAAACAAACCGACGGGCACCGCGACCCCCCCCACGCCCGACCAAAAGAAGGGCCCCCCCCCAAACCAAAAACACCAACACAACCGCAACCCCTCTTATTTTTTTTTTAAACCACCCTTAAGCAACCAAAAATTTTTTCCCTTCTCCCCACAAAACCTTTTTTTTTTAAATTCCTTTCCCCTGCTTTAAACCCTTAGTTCTGGATTCCTGTTCGCGATAGCGAAGTTTTCAGAGCCCAACCGTTCACGCACCGCATTACAGCCATGGACTACGCAGTGTTTTGTTTTCGTTTCCTTTCCTTTCCCACTCTTCCTATGAAACACACACACACACCCTTACTAACCCCGAGACGGCCGCGGGAATACGGTCACCTTTTCCATACTAACATTTTGTGTTCTTTTTTTGCAACGCCATTCACACCGATTGATGGACCAATCCGGTGAGCCTTTTGGTTTGTATCTCACTCCATAAACAGTATAAAAATGTCTGTAACGACGCAGTTTGGTTCAGAAGTTTTGTGTAAGTTATACAGTGAACATCAATAAACACACTTGTTAAAACGTAGTAAAACGCAGTGAAGATATCATTTCTATACCGAGCCCTGTGGTATGTAGCCAATCCGCTACTCTACTTTATGCTGCTTAATCTCCGCCGTTGTTTGGATGTCGCTGTGTTCCCGTTCATCGCTGCCGCTCAGAGGACTTTGCTGCCACTGCTGTCTGATGCTGCAATCTCTCGCTACCTCCCTACGTGAAGAGTTGGTTTAGGCCATAGTTCTTTTCAGAACTGGCCATCAGGAAGGTAGACGACTGAGATGCACATCCAGTTGAGTTCGTCGTTGTGAGTGTTAGGTTCGGCAGCAGGTCTCTTGAGTTGTTCGGCACTGCTGTTGTCGGAAACCGATTGTTGCTGTTTGCTGCTGTCGTTCCCACTGTAAACGTTGGCATGAGGAGCCAACAAATCCCACAAGTCTCCTCAATTTGAAACTCCGAAAATTTCAAGATAATTGACTAATGGCGGATTTTAGGTTAATCGTTTAGTGTGTTGCAAATTTGGGGTGAACAACTTGTCTTCATACGCTCTAAAGACTGTATTCGATGAAATTTGGACACACAAAATAGGTCACCAAAAACTTTCCTTGAGCCCGATTCTTTTCAAACTTTCTGGAAATAAAGTACTACTAAATGGTTAAGTTTTGACATCATTGGTTTATTGAACCTCTTCTCCCAACCTAAATGCCCGCACCTTTGCCTTGACCCCTTTCATCAAATTTTGGGCAATGATAAGACCAACTTGCTTACTTACTTTTAATCACACTTTCTTTAGTTCAAGTTCATTTTCTATCAGTTTTGGAGTTTTAACGAGCTTTGCCTTCATGATTGCCCAACATTTTTCAATCGGGCGAAGTTCCGGAGTGTTTGGAGGGTTGACGTCTTTTGGTACAAAAACTACATTATTTTCTTTGTACCAGTCTAAGACGGACCGTGGCATAGTGGCAAGATGCCAAATCCGGCCAAAACAGTGTCCCCCCAAACCCAAAAGGGCCGCATTTTTTTTTCAGCCGTTTTTCTTTTTATATTTTTCCCTTTACGGTCCCCCAAGTATAAAAGGGCTCTCCCTTTTTGCCCCACCCCCCTATTTCCTTCCACCCAAGGAATTTTTTGGCGAATTTCGGTCTTTGAACGTTTTGATCACATGAGATACGGTTGAATGTGCGATTCCGAGCTGTTTTCCGATCCATCGATGAGAAGCGTTTGGGTCTTCGAAGTGAGTGCCCAAAATTTTTTGGCGCACTATTTCTTCATTCGAAGCCATCACTGAAATCACTCGACCGATTTTCACGAAACTCATTACACAATTGACACAACACAATGAAATACATTCAGTTAAAATTTCAATAATTTTTACCCACACGCTAAAAAGTTACGAACAATTGCGTGTGTCCAAATTTCATCGAATACAGTCTTTAGGGGGCTTTGCCTGCTGCTGGAACAAGTGTTCGTCGAAGCACAACTACAGTTCTTAATTGAGGTTGTTTTTTTTTTTTCTTATTTTCCAAGCATCTTATCGAATAATGTGATGCAAGCACATGATTCGCTTTACGCTTATGCTCCAAGGCAGTCGAACTAATTTCCCACCCAAAAAGACATTCTATTGTATCTGCAATCGATCCCATCGACCTCCGAATTTGAAACCCGACGCGTTCACCGACTACGCTATGATAACGCCCGATCAACTTCGCTCTAATATCCTTTCCCCTGTCATATTAACCCTCAGCCGTGAACAATATTAAAGTAAAACAAAGATTTATCGCTTTGACGACCGAAGCGATGCCCGATAGTACACTGTGTAAGCTTGATAAGTAGCGAAGCAATATTCAAATCGTGAGCCATGTCCGTCGCCGTCTTCCTACGACCACCGATCGGCGGGTGTGGATTAGGAACGTCGAGTCCCCATCGGGAAGAGGTGGCTCATAATTTCATTTTCTTTTAGCAAACCGGAAAAAAGTTGCACTGAATTTTCCTCCCCATTTGTTCTATTCGTCTCAACGGAATGCAATTCCGTATCAGCACGCGGTTGAATCGTGGGACACCACCATCGCGCGGCAGAAATGATAGGCAGCAATTTTACCATCGGTGCTCTCTGCTGCACTAAATAGGTGGTTGGGGGATGGCCAGCGAGCGCATATGACTCCCGCTGGTAGGTCGTTTGTGCCGTCACCGTCTCACACCGCCATAGGAAGACGACGCTGACGACGACAACGGGTCTTGTTCCCCAGAGCACCAGCACCAGTGCCAGCAGCGGTCGGCATTTAACAGAGATTGCTCATATTTGGTTCAAAAACGTCTCCTTTCTCCCCGTTGATATCTATGCGATGGGGTGTTAGGTTGACTAGAACCAGGCAATAGCTGTACAGTCCACCCAAGTCTCCCCTCGTGAGAGTGTGAAGGAACGGTGCCTGGACGGGAAGGAAAGACTATTTCGTGTCATGTTTTAATGAATTAATAATGTGCTGCCTCTTCTACTGCTGCTGCTGCCGGTGCTATGGATGGTGTTGTTACGGTATTAGTTTCGGTGTTCTGTTTTACGCCTTTCAGCCAGTCAGTGACGATACTCTGGTGTGACGATGTACATATAGGCCGACTACAGTTGAGTAGTAAAATCGTCCGTATCTAGATTTATGTTCATATTTTTAGCTCCTAGGTCTGGGCAATGGAATTCAGATTCAACGCGACACCGATCGCTGCAATGCAACGAGCTTCGGTTCAATGTAAACAATCTGGACCGTCACAAGAACTTCTTCAAAACTGTTTTGAAAAATATCATCCCGGCCAGAACCAGCAACTTCCGAATAACCAGAAGGCATTCTCGGTGCTAACGGGGTCCATTACTCATTCCCACCCCGTGTCCGTCGTCCGTCGATCGAAAACGCCAAACAGGAATCCGAACGAGAGCAGCAGACGCGGAACATTAAAATTATGTTGTCGCATTTCATTTTAATTTATTCCGCAACCGACGCGTTCCGATGTAAAGACATTTCCACCGAAAAAAAATTATGAATATTTGCCCAAAACTACCACAATCGTCGAGTTGCGGTGAGAGGGGTTGGATAAACGACGGTGGTTTTTTTTTCTTGGACAAGAGAGGACCCGCAAAAAGGTTTTGCTGTTTTTCAGGCGGAACATTTCAATATTTGTTCCTTAATTTGAAACCCCAACCGCGAGCGGGGAAAGGCGCCAATGTCTCGCACTACATGGGGCTGATGATTTTCGGGATCCTCGATCGGATTTGCACGAGGGGTTGGCCGATGGATGATCCTGTGTGGTTTTTTTGTTTTTATTTCTCGTTTGACCAGAAAACACTTCCACGACTCATTCGGGACTAAAAATCATGGGCAATAGGCCTGCTCTGCTGTAGTAATCTGGCAAAGAGGATGATCTGCTGAAGTAATCTGATGAACTTTCCAGGATCCAGCGCTTTCACGCAGCTTTAAAATTTCTCAATAATCGGTGAGCTGAAAAATCGTAATGAGCTCATCATTGGCCACATTCCCCGGCAAGAATCAGGACTCAACTGTTATTGTTTTCATTAGAATCACAAAAACTATCTCGTATCTTAACGAAAAGCTAAATGCCTCCTAAAGAGTGCATTCGTAGAATATAACGGCAAAGGGTAAATCACCCCTGCTTTTTGCGGAAATGCTCCTTAAACTTTGGAAAAACGCTCCTTAGATGCAATCAGAGGAATTAACCTTCTGGTTAGCGCTTGCCGGATGTTTCGACGGGTCTTAAGTTTCTTCAAGATTGTATAGTTTTGACGGGTCTTAAGTTTCTGAATTTAAGAGTCGTCAAAACGAAATAAAGACTCTTCAAAATGAAATTAAGACTCGTCAAAATGAAATTTAAACCCGTCGAAACTACCTAGAAGATTGCGGAGCAAAGCTCCGCTATACAATCTTGAAGAAACTTAAGACCCGTCAAAACAACCGGCAAGCGCTAACCAGAAGGTTAATACCTCCGATTGCATTATACCGGGCAAACGCATCTAAGGAGCATTTTTCCAAAGTTTAAGGAGCATTTCCCCAAAAAGAAGGGTGCATTTACCCTGTTGCCGAATATAACACACCTAAATTTTTCTTTTGACGTAGACTAAGTCGTACGGCAAGGGTAAGGTGTCAATTGAAAATCTAAAAATAAGCGACCGTTATGAAATATCGTTACAAATTAAACGGTTATAACTTAATAATTGCTCAATAGATTTTCAAGATGTTTACATAAATCGGTTTGAAATTTTCCCGCGTATCAATTAAATTATCAAAAATTATCCGTTAACAATTTTAAACTATTGAATATTACGAAAATAAAAGGTGATGTCTTATAATCTTGATTTGCAGGCTAAATTAACTAAATGCACAGTACTTCCCTATCACAGATTTCAAATGTGAACGATATAAAAGGGTGTGAACGATATAAAAGGGATAACCCCTCGCAAATTTTCTCAGTTGTTTGGCAGTACTGTAGTATGGATTGGCAGTCGGCGATGGCATGTACCCTGGAGGGAACACTAGCTTCATTCAGCAGTGCGGAGCGGCAATGTTGGATTTGGCAGCTGGCTGTGGCAAGTACCCTAGAGGATGTACTGGCGACCAACCATTGATAAGGTAGCTGATAGCGCTGCAGGCTGTTGGTAGCAAGCCGTTGGCTAGGCATCCATTAATTAGGGTCTGTATCCGCAATAATCCGGACACCTCAAAACGTGAATAAAACATAAATTTTGCATTATATTTCCGTCGTAGTTGTTTATTTCAGATTCATGGGATGTGTTCTAACAATTCGTGAAGACAAAACATAATTAATCGGTATTTGCATAAAATTTTTGAACTTTGCGCTTAACTCCGTCCATTAGGGTTCGTACAGACTCTTCAGAAATCGTAGAAGCCGTCTTTGTCCAAATTTGCTGAAAGTGTTGGATGTCTTTGATTCCTTGCTTCTTTCCAGAAAGCTTCCGCTTCATCAGAGCCCAATATCTCTCGATTGGTCATAGCTCTGGGCAATTTGGCGGGTTTGAGGTTTTTGGTACAATGTTCACTTGATTTGCTTGGTACCACTCCATCACAGTTTTAGCATAGTGGCATGATGCCAAATCGGGCCAGAACAAAGGTTTTTCTTTGTGACTGTTGATGAAGGGTAGCAATCGCTTCTGCAGACACTATTTCTGATAGATCTCCTTGTTGATTGTGCCTGTAGTGACGAAAGATTTACTCTTTTTGCCACACGTTCAAATTGCTTGCCACACAAGGTATTTTTTGGGAAATTTCGATGCCTTCTTCGTTCTGAAATGCTCAGCTGTAGCATTTCTGGCCATAGCAGAATAAAAAGCCAGCCCTGGAAGCTGCTTGAAATCCTCCAGGACATAAGTTTCATCGTCTATTACAACGCATGAAAACTTCGTCAAATATTCGCAGTACAAACGTCGAGCCCGTGATTTAGCTGCCAAGTTCTGTTTGTCGTTGCGACTTAAGTCCCAAACGTTGTTTTGATTTTTGGACAAAACCAGGTGACATCCCTATTTTACGGGACGAATTGAAAAAAAGTGGGACATGGGCATTTGCGGCGAAACTATTAGGTGTGGCCCATTGATGTTTTCTATAATGTTTCTACATTTTTGGAGTACTTATTTTTTATCTAAACAAATTTGATTTAAGGGGTGTATACACCTACAAAACCTGTAGATAAAAAAACTAACTTTTTTATTTCTGATTCAAATCGAGGACCACGTATGAAGACATTGTAAATTAGGTCATTTAATTAAACTTTGTAGAAAACAAAAACTTTCTGTCTTTTAACTGGACGAAATTTTTTATTTGAATTTTTCTATTTTTTTAATGTTCTACAAAGTTTTTGGTATTTTGAAAATACACTTTTTTGTAGAAGATTGCTAACCAATATCTCTTCATTTAAAGGATTGACGTCAGTTTTAATACATTTTTGAAGCTATCTTCGAGGATGTGTAGATTACAGGTTACCAGGTATTAGCAGCTGAACTTAACGTCAGTTTATTCAACAACTAATACGCTCTAAAATTATGTAAAAATTATACCCAAGAGGGCACCTAACAAATTTTCAAAAAAGTAACTAAGCTTCTTAATATATTATGTTGCATTTATTGTGATATTTTCACCTTTTTTCGTAATTATATTCAATTAGACTTCTGTATCTAATTAAATGGCGGTTTTTTTCTTTGAAACATTGATAGCACGTCTAAATATTTGTTCAAAAAGATGAAAAAATAACAATAAATGCAAAATAATATATTTGTTAGGTGCCCTCTTGGACCCCCCTATAATTTTTACATAATTTTAGAGCGTATTAGTTGCTGAATAAACTAACGTTAAGTTCAGCTGCTAATACCTGCTAACCTGTAATCTACACATCCTCGAAGATAGCTTCAAAAATGTATTAAAACTGACGTCAATCCTTTAAATGAAGAGATATTGGTTAGCAATCTTCTACAAAAAAGTGTATTTTTAAAATACCAAAAACTTTGTAGAACATTAAAAAATAGAAAAATTCAAATAAAAAAGTTATGGTAAAAAAACGAGTTTTAAGGGGGTATTACATTTTTCATTCCTTTTTTACCCTACAATTTCGTCCAGTAAAGAGATAGAAAGTTTTTGTCTTGTACAAAGTTTAATGAAATGACCTAATTTACAATGTCTTCATACATGGTCATCGATTTGAACCAGAAATAAAAAAGTTAGTTTTATTTTATCTAGGTGTATACACTCCTTAAATAAAATTTGTTAACACAAAAATAAAGAACTAAAAAAATGTAGAAACATTTAAGAAAACATCAATGGGCCACACCTAATAGTTTCGCCGTAAATACCCATGTCCCACTTTCTTACATTTCGTCCCACTGTGCACCGTTCGAATGGAGAGATTTGGGTTTTTCGTTAATATCCTTTTCACCTTTTGGGTCCATGGCAGGATCAGCGCGTCCAATGTTTTTGTCACTTCTCGGTTTCCTCTCCACCGTCAAACGTTCCGAAAATGATTTGAGCACATCGTGAACAGTGGATATAGGCAAATCCAATGTTTTTGCAAGGTCCCGTATTGACAAGTCAGGATTTGCCATACGCCCGTACAAAATTCGCTCGCGCACTTGTTTTTCTTTCGTTGCCATCTTGAATACTAAACATGAAATGTAAACATCAATCATAGTCTTTTTCATCATAGACTCTCAGCTACACCACAGTGAAATTTGTCATTCCTACGTGCAATATTTCAAAAGTTACAATGATTTGAAGGTGTCCGGATTAATGTGGATACAGACCACATTATGCAATAGTGTGCTAGGCAGTGGGTTGCCCAAGCCAATGATGTATATGTAGCCAGCCGGTGGATGCAATCAGTAGGAGCGAAATAAGGAGCTTGTTTGTGCGTTTGTGTATGTGCGCGAGTGTGTGTGTGTGTGTGTGTGTGTGTGTGTGTGTGTGTGTGTGTGAGTGCGTGTGCGAGTGTGTGGTTAGTGTGTGTGTTGTGTGTGTGTGTGTGTGTGTGTGTGTGTGTGTGTGTGTGTGTGTGTGTGTGTGTGTGTGTGTGTGTGTGTGTGTGTGTGTGTGTGTTTACAAGGTTTTGGTTATTCTTATGGACGGACCTTACCTAGAGGCCTGCACTGTGTCAGGGTGTGGTCAGGGTCGACCCTTGAGAAAAAGCCAACTTCTGATCCCACTAAAACCCGCTTCCTTGTTACACAATAGAGCCATTTAACTCCTACTCCTAGCCACAACCAATTTGCTCTTGGCTAACTTGGAGTAGCTATTCCGCTCCTGCCCTCAACGTCATCGAAATTAGTAGTCCTCGACATCGGATCTACCCTTCTCCTACGGAGGATTACCCGCCTGTTGATCATGATGATTATGATGTAATAATACCATCTATTGAAGCAAGGTAACTTTCCATAACAGTGGAATAATCTGAAAAACGATTTGATCAGGATTCTATAGTTGTCTGTGATCATCAAGCTCCTGTATGAAGGGCCAAAAAAAACAACCCAAACAAACCCCACAAAAACCCCACCATTATTTCCCCCTTCCCTTTTTTTTTTATTTTTATATTTTCACAAAATATATATATTATATACACAACATAATATTTATATATTTTAAACTTTAAAAATACTACCAAAGATTGTGACTGAAAAAAAAAAAAAAAATTAGATAAAGGGTGATACGGTCAAAAATTTGGTCAAGGCAAAACCCGGTAAATCGGTGAAATCGTTTATTTAAAAAATCAAATTAAATTTCTTTTTCAAGTTCAATTAGTATAAAATTCAGGAAAAATATTCAGTTAGGCTTCCGCTTTTCCAAATCCGAATTGCCGGGCCTTACGCTTGACCCCTGCCATCAGATTTTGTACATCCACCTTGTCCACCTTCTTCGCCGCAGAAAGCCAGTTTGCCTTGAACTGCTGCTCGTCCTTAGCAGTTTTTTTGGTCTTCTTTAGGTTCCGCTTGACAATAGCCCAGTATTTCTCAATTGGGCGGAGCTCTGGCGTGTTGGGAGGGTTCTTGTCCTTGGGAACTACCTGCACGTTGTTGGCGGCGTACCACTCCATGGCCTTTTTACAGTAATGGCAAGATGCCAAATCCGGCCAAAACAGTACGGAACAACCGTGTTTCTTCAGGAAAGGCAGCAGACGTTTATTCAAACACTCTTTCACGTAAATTTCTTGAATGACACTCCCGGAAGCTACTGAAAATGCTGCTTTTCAAGCCACAGGTAAATATGGCTTGTCAAACCAGATATTTATTTGCGAACTATGACAGTTTCGTGTGCTAGAAAATATCTGCTACCTTCCCCTTCCTTTTGCCGTATAAAACTCCTGTCCCGGAAGCTGCTTGTAGTCGGCTTTGACGTAGGTTTCGTCGTCCATTACCACGCAGTCAAACTTCGTCAGCATCGTCGTGTACAGCCTCCGGGATCACGCTTTGGCCGTAGTATTTTGTTTATCATCGCGATTTGGAGTCACTACCTTCTTGTAAGTCGATAGTCCGGCTCGTTTTTTGGCTCGATGCACGGTTGTAGACGATACACCCAGCTTATTTGCGGCATCTCGGAGAGATAGGTTAGGGTTTCGCTTGAAACTACCGCAACTCTCTTTGTCGTCTCAGCGGCTTCCGGTTTTGATTTCCCCCGATCCAGACTTCCTGGCTGTCGACAAACGTTCCCCAAACACTTTAATTACTTTTCTAACGGTTGATTTGGCAACTTTTAACGATATAGCCAACTTGGAGTGAACGAGGAGCTCGGATTTTGGCGATGCGCGAGCAAAATTTTGAAACGCTGCTCTTCTTGCTTGGACGGCATATTGACAACTAAACAGTGAATTCCAAAATCAAAATAGAAGCAACATTGCTACACACACACACCTTCAAAATGAGGGGTGTTCAGATTTTTTAAATAGCAAAATTGAAAGAAATACGTCAAGTTGATATTGACCAAATTTTGACCGTATGGCCCTTTATGTTTTACTACTGAAATGCTGAAAAACAATTTGAGCCTTTGATGCCTGTCGTGTTGCTTCCGGCTCTTACATGATTTTGGAATGCAAAAATGATTCCAAAGCATGCTGAAATTATTGATCAAATGAGAAAGGGAAATATACAATATGATTTAAACGAGTACACGATCTTCAGTCGCACCCCCTCACTTCGCTATTGTCAGATTGACAACATTGCCCAGGCTACGCCAACCAGCGTCTCCATGTTTCAGCTGGCAGTCTTTTGTGATCATATGACTCGTGGAAGCGTGAGGTAGGAACTTGTGAGGACGAGAGGTCAGCCGCACCCTCCTTCAAAGTCAACTCACCATTTGAAGCCCACGGAGGAATACCCGCCTGTGGATCCCAAAAACGAACGACGGTGAGCCATTTAGCTTCGACATACTGACGCAATCGACTCGAGTAACCCTGACTGCGAAACTACCATACAACATCACCCGAGATCGACAACCCGCTACTCCATTCATACACTCGCTTCTTGATTCTCCCGCCATTTTTGTAGTAGAGCCGCCATGATTTGCCGAATGGCTCCGTTGATCGTTTTTCAAACACTTTCGTCACGACACGTTCTATAGATGACGTTAACTGGGCTGGTATCTGGCTCACTGATGGCAAACTTGTCGCTTCGCAATGGTCCGAATCGTGGGCAGTCAAAGACAACGTGCTCCAGTTTCTTCCAGCTTTTTATTATGTATATATATATTGCTTATTTATTTATCATATCATATATAATGTTCGAAAGAAGCGGAAAGCTCCAGAGGTCACCAGTGCTGAATTCGTAGGCCTCTGCAAGTACCAGCAGTAGCAGCTTACAGGGGTTCCTGACCCAGCTGTTCACCCCGCAACGCAGCAGTAGCACAACTCGAGGGGACAGTGTTGAGAAGAAAGACGCGATGGAGGTAGTCAGAAACCGGATCGATGAACTCTAAGATTATGTTAAGGACAGGCACAACGTGCACAAGGAAATCAAAGAGATGGCGACGCGTGTCAAATCGGCCGTGATTGCAGCCGAACGCAAATAGGACGCACTGAGGATGAGAGCAGAGACTGCCGAAAAGGTTCTTGAGGACAACCGAAAGGCAACGGAAAAGGCAACGGTTGAAGCACAGCAGGCGCCAGAAGAACCCCAGAATCCACGGCGGAGAAAAGGATAAGGGATACACCAAGAGATGAGGAGGAGCTGAAAAAGCTCAAAAACGACGGGGAGAAAGGTGAAGGCAGTGAATGGCGCACTGTCGGCAACCAGAAAGACAAAAAGAAGAAAATTCAGCAGCAAGTGAAAACGTCAGGAGAGAAGCAGAAACAGATGAATGAATGAATAAATATTTGCTTTATTTAGGTCCTCGTCATTCGGCGGGATACCTAGGCCTCATCGGGAGCGAAGTAAGGGTGTCGCTCTAATTGTTGAGGTAAAAAGTGGAACGAGTGGGAAAAGGTGGTACCCAGGTGCACCCAGAAAGGTAAGATGCTCTTCGAGCTGAACAAGGATCCTGCCATCAAGAGCACAGCCTAAAAGACGCTCGACGAAAAGTCTCTTGGTGAGCAGGCGATAGTTAGAGCTCTCTCACAGGAGACTCTCATCAAGTGCAAGGATCTTGACGAGATACAACAGAAGACAGCTGAAGAGGGCGTGAGGGCGATACCATGGCAATCCGGTTGAGGAAGACGTACGGTGGCACACAGATGGCGGCGATACGTCTGCCGACAGCTGCAGCTAACAAGCTGTTGGAGTCGGGTTGAATTTGGGTGGTCGGTTTGGTCACTGAAAGTCGTCCCTCGAGTTCCAAAGGAATTGGAGAGATGCTTTAAATGCCTGGGTTTTGATCACCAGGCGAGGAACTGCGAAGGTCGTGACAGATCTGATCTGTGCAGTAAATGCGGGGAGAAGGGTCACTTTGCAGGAGACTGCACAAAGCAACCGAGATGCATGCTTTGCAAAAAAGAGGACGGAAACAACCACATGTCGGGGGTCTACAGGTGCCCTGTATATAAAAAGGCGACAGCATTTCGGCAGTAATAGAGGTAACCCAAATAAACCTCAATCATTGCGACATAGCACAGAAACTGTTGTGGCAGTCAACAACAGAAACAAAGTGTGACGTTGCAATCATTGGAGAACCGTATATGCGTTCCTTCCGATAACGGAAACTGGGTAGCAGATAGAGCGGTGAGGGTTGCGATACAAGTGATGGGCAGATTCAACATCCAGGAAGTAGTGTCCAATTCATGCGAACGGTTCGTGATCGTCAAAATCAACGGGATCGTTGTATGCAGCTGCTATGCACCCCGAAGGTGGACTATAGAGCAGTTCCACCAGATGCTCAGATGCTGGATACACTGACTGAAAGAAGACCGGTCGTCATCAGAGGAGACTTGGGCTGTGGAGTGGGGCAGCAACGCTAGAGGGTGCAGCCTGCTAGAAGCTCTGACAAAGCTGGAAGTTATACTATCAAACGTAGGTTCCACTAGGATTTTTCGCAGAGACGGACGCGAATCCCTCATCGATGTTACCTTCTGTAGTCCGTCGCTGATGACAAATATGAACTGGAGAGTGTGTGAGAAGTACACCCATAGCGACCATCTGGCGATCCGGTATAGCATCGGCCGGCGAAATCCTGTCGCAATACGAAGGACAAATAGTTGCGAGCGGAAGGGGAAGACGAAGGTCTTCGACAAGGAACTCTTTGTTGTGGCACTTCGGTTCAAAAACGAACTCTCGAACCGAAACGCGGACGAGCTGACGAATACGTTAGTAAAGGCATGCGACGCAACTATGCCGAGGAAACTGGAGCCGAGGAACAAACGGCGCCCAGCTTACTGGTGGAATGAGCATCCTGGTGGAATCAGCATCCTTCGCGCTAGTTGTCTCAGAGCCAGAAGACGTGTCCAGAGAGCTAAAACCGCAGCAGACATAGAGGTACATAGGGTGGTGTTCCAAGCGGCTAGGACCGAATTAAAACGAGAGATAAGACTGAGGACCTGTTTCGAGCCGCTGATGTAAACCCCTGGGGTGATGCGTACCGTATTTTCACGATGACGGTAAGCAGGAAGACATTTTCCCAGGGACCTTGCAAAGCAGTGCTAATTTCAACGGTTGGGATTGTTTCCGAAGCAGCGACCATGGACTGCGTTGGCGATGCTATCATAGAGGAGGTGTTCGACGAAAAGGAGGCAGCAGGTGCCAATGGACGGGAAATGGAATGATGGTTGGAACCTCTCGTACCTTCGGACTGTTCCGGGTGGAGCAGCGTGTGATGACGTCGGTTACATTTCCGACAGTTGAAACCTTTTTGGACAGTTGCGGGCGAAATGATTGCCCTTAAGGCAGTTGTGGCAAAGACGCTTTGAACTCACAAGCTGCTGGCGTTCATTCGGTGAAAGTTGGTTGAATTTCTGGCACTTCAGCACTGAATGTGGCTGACCGCAAGCGAAACATTTCTCCACGGAGCTGGTAGTCGTTGCGCACGATGAAAACCGGAACTGTGAATGGTGATGGTTCTTCCTGTGCGGATGAGATGGAGCCCCAGAAGTAAGTGCAGTTTCCGATGCATGGTTGTTCACGGAAATGGATTCTAATACTTCTCGTTCGGCGCTGAAGAAAGTCGATGAGACAGGCGTAATCCGGGTCCGCCACAGTCCTCCTATGCCTTCACAGTGTCATTGTGCAGACGTGTGCACAGCAGATGCTCCAAAATGGTGCTCCAGGTGTCAGTCGGCTCTCCCAGTTGGTGCAGAATCTTCGTTTGACTCTCGAACTCGTCGACTAAACCGTGTAGTGAAGCAGCCGACTCCTTTTTCATGCTGGGGATGTCGAAAAGTGCCTGTAGATGGCGCTTCCTGAGTAAGTAGTTGTTGGAGTATCGGGTTTTCAACGTCTGCCATGCCAAACTGTAGTTTGCGGAACTAATGCCAATAGACTCGATCAACTGAGCAGCTTCTCCCTTGATAGCTGCCCGTAAATAGTGAAACTTTTGAATATCCGGCACGTCCGGATTGGAATGTATAAGTGCCAAGAAAGTATCGTGAAAAGCGAGCCATTGCATATAATCCCCATTGAAAGGGAAATCGTTGGCAACTTGATCCCAGAGAGAGTGGAGGAATCCTGAGAGAGTCGATGGATTGCAGTGCTATTAATTGGAGGCGGAGGCAATTTTGAAAGCAAGCTTGCCTTTATTGAAAACAGACGCGATTCCAACTCAGCCCGAAATGTCGCAAGCCCTGCCCTACCTTGCTCTGTAGTTTCGCCATCCTCCAGCTGCGCTTGAACCGTCTCAAACTGACTCCACATTCCGTTGATGTAGTCCAACCTCAGCGGGACTTACGTCTGATCGCGCTCGGCATTGTAATTGGCGTCAAAATCCTCTGTCCGACGCAACGCAGCGAGCAGCGTGTCCCCCCGTGCCAGGAGCTGTCCAAGTTGCAGAACCGCCCAGTTAGTGCCAGTTTCAAAGGACCAAGAGTAGACCCACGCACGGTACGATAAATTACTTGAAACGGTGCTCACCTGTTTCAAGGCAAAATGTGCCTTGTATTTTATACAGCCAACAGGAACTCGATGCAGTACCGTCCGTACTGGTAAGAAAAAGGCACCAGAATCGGAGAAACGGTCGAAAAGACGCTTGGTGGTCCTCTGCGGATTCTCAAGTCGGTCGCTCAGCAGACACCGCAGCAGTGTTCACACGGCAGTAGCCAAACCGCGCCACAGCAGCAAACTTCCAACACACGATACCACAGCAACGGAATCTTCAGGAAATTGTCCGGTAGAACCTTGAATGCCACAGCAGGAAGCTATAAGATCCGGTATTCACCACGGCCACAGACGCCACAGCGAACAATGGCCCTATTGTGCTCTGATGTCAATAGCAAAATGGCGCTTGGAGACCAGCTTCGAAGCCACACTCCGTATCAACGGTGGATGATGTGGCGCAGGACCGATCGATGCAGGCAGGAAGAGAGAAAAAGATCTAAAGCGTACCTGTTGAGGTAGCAAAACCGAACTGGACAGGTCTTCCGCTCGAGAATTCGAGCCTTGTATTCATACAAGCAGCAATAGCAGCCAGATCTCCAGAACGTTCGATAAATAAGCCAGCACCCAAGATGGCAGCGCCCATCCGATAGCTAACCACGAGGTATGACCAAAATCCTGGTCACTCCATTGCTCGGAATGTCAAGTTGATTGATTTAAAATGATTTTATCAGACAACAAAAATTTTCTTTTGAATTTCTACGAAGACAATTTTGAAGAGATTAAATACTGTAGAGACTTCTATCTTGAAAAATGTTTTTGAGCAAGTCAACATACCTTGGTTGCATTTACTTTGTACCGCATTGACATTCCTTTACCTAAATATATATGTACGTTGTTCAAATGTGAAAAGTCATATAATAAAGACGTGTTCGATTTTTAGTAAAACTTTATTCGCGTTTTTAATCGAAGTTTCGCGTCTTATTATTATTCGCAAAACCCCGAATTGTTTCCTGAAATACTACAAATACTTCTTTTTCTTTTTTAAATGTTTTAAATGAATTACAAAAAAAAAAAATCTCTTCAAAAATTTCTTTTCTTTCAAGACAATTTCTGACCGGACTTCGGCTGCAGGTGATCGCATAAATTAGCGATGAAAACTGTCTACTTTGTTTTATGCAGATGATGATCAGATGGATGATAAAATTGAATTCTTTAGTTTGATAGATATCAGAACGTAACTATCCATTTCAACTTTTGTAATTTTTTCTAAATATAATCTAAAAATATCTGAACACGAGAATTGCGTAATCCACCAGTCCCTCGACAGATCAAGCATATCCCCACGAAGGGATGGCCACCGAGTTGTGCGCTGATTTAAATCGCTGCGTTCCATTCGCGTATTTACATGGAATTATTATTTCCCATTTCATCTGCGATGACGACGGCGAGTTACCGGTGTGGTTTATATCCAGTGCCCGGGCTCTTTCGTGTCTCTGCCGGCTCCAGTTACCGATCGAAACAACAACAGCAATCTGCCGAGAAAATATCGCCAAAACGAAACGACAACAAACGCGATAATGTTTTGATACTCCCTGGCGGTGGGGTTCCTTCGGACCTTGCTCGCTCGATTTCCCTCAAACCACTGACCGCCAGGGTGCTGCAATCTGGAGAGGCAAAGGACCGCAGTGGATGACATGGCTCTTGTGGAGTTAAACGATTTTCGAAACTTGTTGCGCTCGGATGTCCCCTGCCCGTCTTTGTGTGCCTCTTGGGCCCGGAGATTCGGAGCGGAAGGTAGAGACAAGCTGAATATTGTGTCATTTTTTCGGAACTTGTTGCCACTTGGGCAGGAATTATGATTTATGCTGGCCCAGGGCCTAATTTATTGGATAATTTCCACGCAGGGAATGTTAAATCATGGAACATTTTCGGGATTTGTCGCAGCATTCCGGGGCCAGCAACCCCCGGTGTCTAGACGGTGGATGTCACCATTAGTTAGGCTCCGACCACGGCTGGATGGTGTTTTAGGGAGAGGCAAAATTTGCATGAATATTTTATTATCGATTTCAAAAGAATATAAATTTATTGGAGGAGGATCGGAGCCATAATTATTAGAGAGACTGTAAATTTGATAATTTTGCGACGATTGATATTTTGATAGCTCAAGCGAAAGCACCTCCTTCAATGTTTTCCAATTTTTCCTAAGTAAAATTAAATCATTCACTTGCTTAGAAATCACATCTCACCAACTGAGTCCGGCTTCCGAACTGGTGGGGTCCGGTAAATTGTGATCATTAGCCAATATAAAATAGCCAAATGAGAACGTACCATCAAAAGTAAATCGAGGGAAATTAGCCCCACCAGTAGCCGGGAAGGAAGGGTCGGGGTAGGGAAGTAAATGGCCACCTTCGCGAGCCTTCCGAATTCATGGTGGAGCCTTTCATTACCACTGGGATGCTGGATGTTCGAACCCGCCCAGCAAAATGATGGTCGCGCTAAGTCGTTGCCTTGCTGGGGCGCGAAATGTTTCTCATGCGACTGACGTGAGCGAAAATCCTGTGCCTGTGCGCCTCATTACCCGGCCTCGAGTGGGCGCTCGGTGGAAAGGAGAAGGGTGATCGCGCACAAAAGCCGAGTTCCGAAAATCCGCGTCATTATTAGCCGGATCGTTAGAGGTTCGGGTCCCAATCCAAGCCAGGCCAGACCCAGCTTGCTACTTGCTCGACCCGTTCGTTCCAAAGTTATAGAGCGAGCTACCTGTTCCATGGAGGAGAGCGCCCCTTTGTTAGCGCCGGCATAAAAAGCGGCCAAACTGCGCACAGTTTAAAGACTTTTTCGTACGAACTGTAATTAAATATTAAATCCCTTCGAAATGTATATCATATCATTGGAATTCATTATTTTCATTATTGTTATTACGGAGGTCTTTTTCGCTGTTGGGTCCTCGGCAACGACGACGACGACGACAATACCCTGAAGAAGTCATGTAGGATGAATGTATGGGAACTTGGGGCGTAATTTGGGGGTGCGGATTCGTTTCATTTCTCTTTTCGGTGTCTCTCTGCTTCATTGTGGGGGTCATAAATGGCTACTGGTGTGGGTCCTTGCGCACGATTTTCGTGTTTGCGTACTAAAGAGGCTCGATTTACTGTGCGTGATTGGTTTGTGAAGCTGAATGATGGACGAGTTGGTGAAATTTTTATAACCATGCAACGTCACTTTGAGAACATTATTCATCAGATTTTTACTTCTTCTAATGAGAAATATAAGCGTACAACGTTTGGAAAATGTTTAGGTGTATGGCAATAACTATTTCACTTAGGATGGTCATTATTATAACTATTTTTTAACGTGCGACTACATACATCTATTCTATACCAGGTGCCATTTCAAAATTTTGAAAAATGAAAGCGTTAGGAGGGTTTTTGAACGCTAATAACTTTCGTCCGCCTGAACAGAATAACTTAATTCATACACCATTTAATCGGAAAAACCAACAAATTTTTGGTATTAAAATTTTAATTGAGTGCAACTAGTATAAGTAGTTAAACTTTTTACTCAAACATGACTTCTTCTACTAAAATGTTTAAATCAATCAATTTGTTACATTTGTTTTTACATTTCAATTGGTTAGCCTTAAGTGCTCTACATCTTTGTTTATAACGTTTCTTGCGTTTGTTTTGTGGTGTGATTCGTTAAATTTTATATTATAACTAGCTGAACCCGGTGCGAGCCTTGCTACGCTTGCAACCAAATGAATGAAAATATAATAGAAATGGCGCTTTTACCGTTTTTTTAGGAATGAGTTTTGTTCAAATATTTTTGTTTGCTAATGTGTGTTATTTCTGCAAAATTAAACGTGAGTGTGTATTTTTATATATACCCTCAGATCTTTAGTTTCAACCATGGTTTTTCTTTCTGTGTAGAAGCATTTTATTGACAAAACATTTATCTTCAAACTACGCCGTATCCTCTCAGTATTAACTTTATTATCTCTTGCATAACCTTAGATTAACTGCTTGTGCATATGTAGCACTGAGAATAATTCAAGCATCCCCCGTTCTTGACTAAGAAGGGGTTCAAACTTCTATCAGAACATGCCGCTTTCCCCACGAAATACACATTTTGTGTTTTAGTTGCCTAGATAATTCTCATGTTTGGTTGAAATTTTTGTTTCATTTGTATAAGAGCGCCCCCCCCCCCCCCTTCCGGAGAAGGGGGGAGTCTCGAACCACCATAAAAAAAATCCTGCCTCCGAGACCCCCACGTGCCAAATTTGGTTCCAGTTGCTTGATTAGTTCTCGAGTTATGCAGAAATTTGTGTTTCATTTGTATGGGAGCCCCCCCTTCCAGACGGGGAAGGAGTCTCGAACCATCATAGGAACCTTTTCCGGCCCCAAAAACACCTGCAAACAAATTTTCATTACAGTAGGAAGAATTCTCATGTTTGGTTGAATATTGTGTTTCATTTGCATGGAGGCGCCCCCCTCCCTTCAAAAGAGGGGAGGAGTCTCAAACCACCGTGCAAACATTTCTTGCCTTCAAAAACCTCCGTTCGATTCCATTTGCTTGATTAGCTATCGAGTTATGCACAAATGTGTGATTCATTTGTATGGGAGCCCCCTCCCTCCCCTTCCAGACGGGGAAGGAGCCTCGAACCATCATAAAAACTTTATCCTGCCTCAAAAACTCCTGCATACAAATTTTCTTAACTGTAGGGATAATCCTCATGTTTGGTTAAAATTCGTGTTTCATTTGTATGAGAGCCCCCCCACCCACTTCCAAAGAAGGGAGGGTTCTCTAACCACAGTGGAAACATTTTTTACCTTTAAAAACCCCCACATGTCATATTTGGTTCAATTTGTTTGATTAGTTCTCGAGTAATGCAAAAAAATCGGTTTCATTTGTATGATCCCTTCCTGATATGGGGATGGATCCAGGCTACTATCGATACATTTCTTGCCTCCAAAAACCCCCACATGCCAAATTTGGGTCCATTTTCTTGATTAGTTCTCGAGTTGTGCAGAAATTTGTGTTTCATTTGTATGGGAGCCCTCCCCCATTTCAGTCGGGGGAGGAGTCTCGAACCATCATAAGAACCTTTTCCGGTCCCAAAAACTCCTGCATACAAATTTTCATAACAGTAGGAAGAATTCTCATGTTTGGTCCAAATTTGTGTTTCATTTGTATGAGACGACCCCCCCCCCCCCCCTATCAGAAAGAGGAGGGGTTTTGAACCACCGTTGAAACATTTCTTGCATCTGCCCTGCCATTTGCTTTCTTAGTTCTAGAGTTATGCAAGAATTTCAGTTTCATTTGTATGAAAGCACCCCCCCCCCTATAGGAGAGGGGAGGGGTCTCAATTCTCCATAGTAACATTTTTCGCCTCCAGAAAACCCCACATGCCAAATTTGGTTCCATTTGCTGGATGAGTTCTTGAGTTATGCAGAAACTTTTGTTTAATTTGTATGGGAGCCTCCCCTTCTAGAGAGGGGCGGAGTCTCAATTCTCCATAGAAACATTTTTCGCCTCCAGAAAACCCCACATGCCAAATTTGGTTCCATTTGCTTGATGAGTTCTTGAGTTATGCAGAAACTTTTGTTTAATTTGTATGGGAGCCTCCCCGTCTAGAGAGGGGTGGAGTCTCAGACTTCAATAGGAACAGTTCTTGGCTGCAAAAACTCACACTTGCTAAAATTGGTTTCCATTGCTTGATTAGTTCTCGAATTATGCAGAAATTTGTGCTTAATTTGTATGGGAGCCCCCCTTTCCAGAGATGGGAGGGATCTCAAACTATCATAAAAACCTTTTTTGGCCCCAAAATCTCATGCATACAGAATTTCACGCCGATTGGTTCAGAATTTTTCGATTCTATAAGGTTCAGACAGACAGACAGAAATTCATTTTTATATATGTACTAGCTGAACCCGGTGCGTGCGCTGCTACGCTTGCAACAAAATGAAGGAAAATTTAATATAACTGGCACTTTTATGGTTTTTTTTCGGAATGAGTTTTTTTTATTGAATAAGCAGGGGTTCAAACTTCTATCAATGCATGCTTCTTACCCGAGAAATACACATTTTGTGCTTTTGTTACCTGGATAATTCTCATTTTTGATTGCAATTTGAGTTTCATTTGAATGATCGTCCCTCCTTCCAGAGGAGGAAGAGGTCTCAAATCACCAAACAATGATTGCTTTCAAACCCCCCAAATGCCAACTTTGGTTTCATTTGCTTGATTAGTTCTCGAGTAATGCAGAAATTTGTGTTTCATTTGTATGACAGCCCCCTTTCAGAGAAGGGAAGGGAGTCAAACAATCATAAAAACCTTCCCCAGCCTCAAAAACCCCTGCATACAAATTTTCACACCGATCGGTTCTGTAGCTTCCGAGTCTATAAAAGTCAGACAGACAGACAGACAGACAGACAGACAGACAGACAGACAGACAGACAGATAGACAGAAATTCATTTTTCTATATATAGAAACCCTGCCTCTTAAAACCCCCGCATGCCAAATGTGGTTTGATTTCCTGGAATAGTTCTCGAATTCTGCAAAAAATTCTGTTTCATTTGTATGAGAGACCCCCCTCCCCTCTTATAGAGGAGGAGGGATCTTGAACTACTATAGAATTATTTCTTGCCTCAAAAAACCTACACATGCCAAATTCGGTTCCTTTGCTTGATTTGTTCTTGAATTATGCAAACAATTGTGATTAATTTGTATGGGAGTCCCCCTTCCAGAGGGCGGAGCGGTCTCAATCTGACAAAGAAACGTTTATTGCCTTCAAAAACCTCTACATGCCAAATTTGGTTCCATTTGCTTGATTATTTATCTAGTTATGCAAAAATCTGTGTATAATTTGTATGGGAGCTCCCCCTTTAAGAAAGGGGAGGGGTCCAGAGTCACCTTAGAAACATTTATTGCCTTCAAAAACCTCCACATGGCAAATTTGGTTCCATTTGCTTGATTAATATTCTAGTTATGCAGAAATTTTTGTTTCATTTGCATGGGACCCCCCCCCCCCCTCTTCCTTTCAGAAGGCAAAGATGTCTCAAACCACCATTGAAACATTTACTGCTTTAAAAAACCTCCACATGCCAAATTTGGTTCTATTTGCTTGATTAGTTCTTGAGTTATGCAGAAATTTGAGTTTCATTTGTATGGGAGCCCCCCCTTTCAGAATGGGAAGGGGTCTCAAACTACCATTGAAACATTTTTTGTTTTTGAAAACCCCTACATGCCTAATTTGGTTTCCTTTGCTTGATCAATTCTCGAGTTATGCAGAGATATGTGTTTCATTTGTATGTGCGCCCCCCCCCCCCCTTTCACATAAGGGAGGGGTCTCTTACTATCTTAAGAACCTTCCCCGTTCCCAAAAAACCCTCCATACAAAATTTCACGCCGATCGGTTCAGTAGTGTCCGAGTCTATAAGGTTCAGACAGACGGACAGTCAGACAGACAGAAATTCATTTTATATAAAAAGATTAAAAATAATGGATATGCTTACTATAGATAAGCATTATTAGGTTCTAATTTTACCAAAACTAAGGTTTTTGTAGTAAAACCTCAAGCGCAGACAGACATTCAAGCTCGAACAGAACAATTCAAATTTGTTGTGTAAAACTTCAAATCTTTTTACGTTGGAATTATCTTGCACAGTAACGCCGACTACTCAACTTTTTGCTAAATCTGACAGTTTGACTGGCAACCCAGCTTTCCCTTACCAATAAAAACAAATCTGTTGTGCCATCTGTTAGGTTATTGCTACTTGATATCTTAAGGGGAGCCATGTTTTTACACAGGTAAATAAGATGAAGTCACGACGTCTGTCTGCGCCTAAAGTGTCGACATTATTTAGCGACAGATAACTTTTGATTTTACTTAATTTTTGAGTACAGTTTGCAAATGTTATTGTTATTTTAAACCAAAATTTCGCTTAAAATTCTATCATGGCGCTGCATGCAATTTCGGTAAAAAGAACTGTTAAAAATATGCCAATATTTAGACGTTAATCCATCTGCTTATTTCTGATTCATCGGAACATACGTTCAGCAACGAGTATTAGACTCTGAAAATTTCTTAGCCATGGAATAAAGTTCCCAATTGCAGGGACTTTTTGAAAGCATGCGGATTGATTTCCGATCAAGAAAATGTTTTCTTCAGCTCCGCAATCTGGACATAAACAAACAATATTGTATGAGTGCGATTCCGTGCATGTGTGACCAATTAAATTTGATGCTGAGCCTTCTCTTGCTAGGCTGTCAGCTTTTTCATTTCCTTCAATACCACTATGGCCGGGCACCCAGTATAAAGTAACTTCGTTCCTACTGGCCAATTGTCTTAAGGAAAGAATGCATTCCCACACTAGCTTAGACTTACATGTGAAAGCTTTAAGTGCATTGAGAGCTGCTTGACTATCGTAAAAAATGCAGATCTTTGCAAATCTGTATTTCCTCGTAAAAACAAATATTCACACATTCAATAATGGCATGAATTTCTGCTTGAAATACCGTTGGACTATGTCCCATTGGTATAGCTTTCCTGATTCCAGGGCCATAAACCCCGGCTCCAGTATTTTCTCCCATTTTCGACCCATCCGTGTAAAACACAATGGAGCCTGGACGCAAACTAGGTCCACCAGACTCCCATACGGCTTGATTTAACCACTTTAAAGGCAACGTCGTAGTTTGTCTTCGTTGTCATCCAGTCTTCTATTGTTTTAACGTCTGAGTTTAACTTGAAAATCTTAAGGATCTTTAAATGTCCTACCAGATCACCATCTAAAATCTTATTGTATCTTTTGAATTGCAGGGCACTTTTCGCTACCTGCTGCTTTACAAATTGATGTAAAGGTAACATGTTAAGAAGGTCATCCAATGCAACAGATGGTGTACTTTTCATTGCTCCAGTTATTAATACACAGGCAAGTCTCTGTAGTTTACCTAGCTTCACTTGGGTGCTTAACTCATTAAGTTTAGGCCACCATATAAGCGAAGCATATGTGATTTTCGGACGAACTATTGCAGAATAAATCCGATAGACATTTTTTGGTCGAAGTCCCCATGTTTTACCCACTGCTTTACTACATACCCATAGGGCGTTTGTACCCTTAGTAATAACCTTGTCAAGATGAGAGTTCCAATTCAGTTTTTTATCCAAAGTAACTCCAAGGTATTTAACTTCTTCCGCAAACTGAACTTGAACTCCATTGAGAGTAAAGGGTGTCCACGATGAAATTGCCACACACAAAATTGATTCGCAAAATTCGAGTTTTCATCCGATTGCCATCAAATTTTCAGGGATTGAGAAATAACTATTAAACTTCATTTTATCATTTTACTCGTATTTTATTTACAGTCCATACGCAAATGCCCGCACCTTGGCCTTAACCCTGGCCATAAGATTCTGCACATCCTGTGAATCAACCGTTTTTTGCATGTAAACCCATACTTTCTTCAGTTCCTGGACTGTCTTCACTACCTTAGGTTGTTTAAAAAGGTGCTGCTTCATAATCGCCCAGTACTTCTCGATGGGGCGGAGCTCCGGAGTGTTGGGAGGGTTGAACATTTTCGGCACGAAATTGACCTTATTGTCCGCATACCACTTCAGCACGTCCTTGGAGTAGTGGCATGAGGCCAAATCCGGCCAGAAGATTGTTGGGACGTTGTGGGCCTTCAGGAGAGGAAGCAGCCGCTTCTGGAGGCACTCTTTTATGTACACCTGTCCGTTCATCGTGTCCTGGGTCACGAAAGGTGCACTCCGCTTCCCGCACGTGCAGATGGCTGGCCAAACCAGGAATTTCTTCGCAAATTTGAACATCTTCTGAGTGTGGACATGCTCCGGAACGCTGAACTTATCCTTGGCCGTGAAAAACAGGTTGCCGGGGATCTGTTTGAAGTCGGCCTTCACATATGTTTCGTCGTCCATGATGCAGCATTCAACTTTCGTCAGCATGTTGAGGTACAACTTCCTGGCACGGGTTTTGGCGGACTTGTTCTGCTTCTCGTCGCGATTAGGGGCCTTTTGTACCTTGAACGTTCGAAGCCCAGCCTTAGTTTTCGCCTTCTGGACAAAACTTCGGCTTAGGTGCAGCTTCTTAGCCACATCCCGAACGGAGGCGTTCGGATTTCGGTTGAAGGCCCCAACTACGCGGTTGTGATTTTTGGTGTTGTACGGAATACTTTTTCCTTCACTTCTGGGCTTCCGATCGGTGGTCAACCGTTCCTCGAACCGCTTAATCACTCGCGACACCGTGGAATTCGCGATTCCCAACGTTTTAGCGATGGAACGATGCGAGAGATCCTTGTTCTCGTGATGTGAATGCGCAAGATTTTATCACGCACGAGCTGTTCTTTCGACTCCATTTCCGCGAGTTTTAATCACAGGACTTTAAAACTTGCAGGATGTAAATAATGCACTATGAACTAAATCTACCCAAATTTTCATTAAATTCTACCCAACGGTTAAAAAGTTAGAGCAATTTCATAGTGTGGCAATTTCATCGTGGACACCCTTTACTCATCAATTCCACTATCAAATTTTCTCGAAACAAAAACAAGCAACGAAGCACACATACGTCAGTCTCCGAGCGTGGCCTACTTTGATCTCTCTTTTTAAAATTTCAATAGATTTAATTAACTTTTTCAGGATACCTCAAATCTGGATTTTAATGAAATGCTGCTATCGCTTTAAACAAACTAAAAAAAAAAAAAAAAAAAAAAAAAAAACGTAAAACGTGCTTGAGCGTGGAACCACAGAACTCTACATTTAAACACTTTACAACATTTATTGCATTTCAGGATCAACCGAATGGAGATCGTATATAAATATATAAATATTTCATGGGAATAGGAGGGACCATCAGGGCACCCGATTGACGCACTCTGGATGGGGAGAGCGGGAATGCCAACTCCCCATTGCTAACAGTTTGTGAATAGAGGGCGGGCTCTTCTCCCCGCCCATTGGGGCATCCTCATGTTAGATAGCTTGCTCTTTTGACCAATTGTTCAGTCTTGTTGTTGGTAGGAGATTTTTTATATCCCTGTGGATACGTATAAGTGATGTTGCATATCGATCCACCCAACCCCTTTTTGGCCCTTCATACAACGGCATGATTAGGATAACCAGTGGTTATTAAAGCTTGATCAAGTCTAACAGAGAGGAGAGCCCATTGCTGTCGGACTTAGTTTCCGTGCTACAATGAGTCATATTTGTCTTTTATTTTCCCATGAACTAATTTATCTGCACTTTTGACTGCAGCCTAGAAATAACCTGAATTTTAAACTGTAACAGATTCATATTTTTTCAGATAGCACTTATCACAAATCAATAAGACAACCTTTTGATTCCAGTATTTTCAATTCCTATTTAGAAAGCCCATCTTATTCTTTGAAAATGTAAAAGCGTTTCAACTTCGTATTTATTTATTCAATACCTCACAGTTCTTGATCGAACCTCTTTTTTAGAATAATCTCGTCTTTTCTACCGTTCTTTGAAAGTACAATTGATCTTTAACTTCCGTATAAATTTATGGTATTTCTCACACCTTGGCTGTATTGTATTATTCTTTAAAAATCCCCTCATTCTTTTTACACACAGTGCGTTGCATTCGTTTAGCCGGACTATGTAAATGTTTCCAATTCGATTCTTCAACCATCCTGCAGGCAGGAGATTTTTTATCATGGGATTAGTCTATATAAAAATATCCAAGCAATCATTTATTTATTTATTTATTTATTGATATAAAGGGTGATACGGTCAAAATTTGGTCAAGGGAAAACGCGTGTAAATCGGTGAAATTGTTTATTTAAAAAATCAAATTAAATTTCTTTTTCAAGTTCAATTAGTATAAAATTCAGGAAAAATATTCAGTTAGGCTTCCGCTTTTCCAAATCCGAATTGCCGGGCCTTACGCTTGACCCCTGCCATCAGATTTTGTACAGCCACCTTGTCCACCTTCTTCGGCAAACGTACTTTTGCATATAAAAAGTAATAAACGATCCATAAAAAATTGAAAATCGTGCCACGAAAAACGCATTTTTGACCCATAAGACTCTGGTGAATATCCATAAAAAAATTGAAATGATCCATAAAATACAGCAATGTGATCCATACTTTATAACAAATTTAGCAATAAAATATCAAAAATGTACCGTTTTATATCTAGGGCATGGTCGTTAAAAGTGTACGGATTACCCATAAACATATTGCAAATTATCCATAAAAGGTTCAATAACTTTCCTTAAACTTGTAAAATTGATCCATAGAATGTAACCTTTGTGCAATAAAATATATTCGCATGTTCCATAAATTATTTGAAATTTTCCATAAATAAATTGCCAATGATCCATAGAATGATGAATAATGAACCATAAGCTTATAATAATGATACATAGTAAATCAGTTTTGTTCGCTAAACCATATGGTATGATCCATAAATTATGCCTGCATTTTTCCAGGTTGGGGCACTTTTTTTTTAAATTTTGATCCTTAAAGATTGTAAAATTGATCTCCAACTGCGTTACTACTCAAATTTAGTTACATGTCCGTTCTTTCAGGTATCCGGATATAGTATTACTGCTAAAGAAGGATTGCGGAGTTTTTGCGTAGCCGTGTTGAGGATTGAAGAACTAAACGGTCGATGTTTCCGACATCCGAAGTGTTAACATAGCGTAGATTAGATTCCAGGCAAACGGCTGATTCAAGCATTTGCCCGGTATAATGCAAACAGAGGATGTTTTTTTTAGTTTGGTCCGACGAGCGACAGCGAGTTGGACAGCAAGCGTCTGCCCGGCATAATTTAAATCAAATTTTCTGAAACAACAGTTTAATCAAGTCATAAATTTGACCTGAAGTTCTTTATGTGCAGGAGAGCTCTTTACCAAATTTCTTGACAAACATGTGTCGCAGTTGCGGGGAGATCAAATAATGTTAAGTTCACAAAGTTGGTTTGTTATGAATCATTTTTTGAAGACTATGATTTGTTATACAAACTATCAGGGGTCCCTGGCAATTTATTTATGGAACATTTACAATAATTAATAGATGATACGCACATATGTTACATTCTGTGGATCAATTTTGCAAGTTTAAGGAAAAATATTGAACCTTTTAAGTATCATTTGCAATGTGTTAATGGGAAATCCGAAAAAATTTTTATATATTCTTCCCTTGATATAAAACGGTTAATTTTTGATATTTTATTGCTAAATTTTGTTAAAAGTATGGATCAAATTGATGAATTTTACGGATCATTTCTATTTTATTTTTTTGTGGGTTTTCACCAGAGTCTTATGGGTCAAGAATGCGTTTTTTATAGAACGATTTTCAATTTTTCATGGATCATTTCTTCAGTTTTAAAGGTGCAAAAATAGGGCTGCCGTAGTTCTTTACGTGCACGAGTGCTCTTTACCAAATTTATTGGGAAACAAATGTCACAGTTGCGGTCGTAAAAGAACGTGAGATCGCAAAAGTAAGTCAGCTTTCTGAAAATTAAAAATCTTCTCCAAAGTGATCCTTCTTTTACAGCAATATTTAAGCCTCATATATAAAGGAACGGACATTTTAATAAATTTGAGTAGTAGCACAGTCAGGGATCGATTTTCCCGTAGTTAAATTTAAAAAAAAATTTAAACCCAAAATTGGAATAATTCCGGCATAATTAATGGATCATTTATATTATTATAAATGCACAAAATTGATTTGCTATGGACCATATTTAGAAGTTTATGGTTCATTTTCAAACCTATTATGGATCATTGGCGATTTATTTATGGAATATTTTCAATAATTTATTGATCATGTGCATATATTTTAGTTCACAAACGTTACATTCTAAGGATCAATTTTACAAGTTTAAGGAAAGTTATTGAACCTTTTATGGATAATTTGCAATATGTTTATGGGTAATCGGTACAATTTTATGGATCATAGCCTAGATATATAACGGTACATTTTTGACATTTTATTGCTAAAACTTACATAAAGTATGGATCACATTGCTGTATTTTATGGATCATTTTAATTTTGTTATGGATTTTCATCAGAGCTTTATGGGTCAGAAATACGTTTTTTATGGAACGAATTTCAATTTTTCATGGATCATTCCTTCAGTTTAAAGGTGCAAACTTAGGGCTGCCCAGTACAATGCTTTCAGACAGGTGAGATCACGAAACTCGTCGGAGATCTTGAACATGAAACCGAGCTGTCGGTTGGCTTTGGTAATCATGACCGTGTAGTGTTGTCTAAATGTCAAACCGGAGTCAAGCGTGATTCCAAGGTCACGAACAGTATCACCTTTCTGCAGAGGTTGATTGTTTATTATGTTTTCAAATGCAATTAACACTCAGAGGGAGGAAATTCCTAGAACACAACTCTTCAAAGCTACTGATCAAGTGCTGTAGTCGTAAGCAATCAGCGAAGCATCGTACAACCACAAAACTTTTCACATCGTCTGCATAGAACGACCTGCAGATAGGTGGAAATATCAGTCCAACCTCGTTGATGAAAATTGAGAACAGCAGTGGTCCCAAGTTGCTGCCTTGAGGTACGCCCGACATATTGGTAAAGTAGCTCGATTGAGCAGAGCCGATCTTCACACAGAGTATCCTTTCCGTTAGGTAATATTTAAACCAACGAATTTTTTTCCCCCCAATTTTTTTTACCATTACCAAAAGAAAAAATTTTATCCATAAAATTTAGACCTCCCCAATTTTTCCTAAATTTTTAGCGTGTGGGTAAAAATTATTGAAATTTCTCATGTGATCAAAACGTTCAAAGACCGTAAGACAACCAAGCGGAAAAATGGTAGTGGCAAAAAACGTGGCACATCAAATCCGGAGAAGGCCAGGATGGTATTGAACCAATTTAAGCGTTATCCCAACATTTCGATCAGGGATGTTGCGAAAAAGGTGAAAGTTTCAGTTTGTTTTGTGCAGAAAACAATGAAACGTTCTGGATTACATGTGTACAAGTTCCAGAAGGCACCAAACCGGAGTGATAAACAGAACTCGGTGGCCAAAACTCGTGCAAGAAAACTGTACAGGGAGTGGCTCACAAAACCGTTCTGCATTGTGATGGACGATGAGACCTACATTAAAGCCGACACCAAACAAATGCCAGGACAGGAACACTACGTCGCCACCTCTAAGTTGGCCGTTCCGGAGAGTGTACGGAAGAAGAAACTGTCGAAATTCGCCAAAAAATTCCTTGTCTGGCAAGCGATCTGTGGATGTGGCAAAATGAGTCAGCCCTTCATCACCTCTGGGACCGTCAACGGACAAATCTACAAGGACGAATGCCTCCAAAAACGACTTCTGCCCTTCTTGAGATCTCATGATGGCCCGACTCTGTTTTGGCCGGATTTGGCATCTTGCCACTATGCCCGGCCCGTCTTAGACTGGTACAAAGATAAAAATGTAGTTTTTGTACCAAAAGACGTCAACCCTCCAAACACTCCGGAACTTCGCCCGATTGAAAAATTTTGGGCAATCATGAAGGCAAAGCTCGTTAAAACTCCAAAACTGATAGAAAATGAACTTGAACTAAAGAAAGTGTGGTTAAAAGTAAGTAAGCAAGTCAGTCCTATCATTGCCCAAAATTTGATGAAAGGGGTCAAGGCAAAGGTGCGGGCATTTGGGTTGGGAGAAGAGGTTCAATAAACCAATGATGCCAAAACTTAACCATTTAGTAGTACTTTATTTCCAGAAAGTTTGAAAAGAATCGGGCTCAAGGAAAATTTTTGGTGACCTATTTTGTGTGTCCAAATTTCATCGAATACAGTCTTTATAGCATGGTCGACCTGGTCAAAAGAAGCCTTGAGATCCGTGTAAACAACGTCGTCCTGAGATCCAGCTTCCATATTCCGGAAACACGAGGAAACGAAAGGTGCAAGGTTGGATGAGATCGATTTTCTGGGGTGAAATCCATGTTGTTCAGGAGAGATGTAGTGTCTGCAACTAGCAAACAACAAGTCGTTGACGATGATCTCGAAGACTTTTCAGCAGGCACAGAGCGATGTGATTCCTTGATAATGTTCGGCATTTTGTTTATCTCCTTTCTTGAAAATCGAGAACATGGACGACGATTTCCAACGTGTTGGATATTTTCCCTGTCGTAACGAGATATTGAAAATCTTCAAAAGAGGAATCGTAAACACTGCAGAGTAGTTCTTTAGTACACATGAAGGAATTCCGTCAGGTCCTGCCACGTTTGAGAGTTTCAGCTTCCGGATTGCGGATTCAACGAGGTCCAATGTAATCGCAGGAATATTGAAGTCGAACGCGTCTCAGGGAGTATCTCTGAGTGCTTCGCTGACTTGCTCCAATGCTGGCATGGTGTTATTGAATACACTTTTGAAGTGCTCAGAAAAGAGATCACCACTGGTGTGCAAGCGATTATGTCGTCAAGATGAATTTCAACTGATAGCCCATTAACATTCCGCCAATGATATGAAATCGATTGCGTGAAATATACATTTCAAGGTTTGTGTCGAAAGTAATCATAATAACAATGCTTGTGCTGACTAAAACACAGTTGCGTTCTATCACGACGACAAAATCATCGATTTTTTTTACGTGATTTATTTACTTACTTACGTGATTTATTTGGTTGAAGCCTAAAACCGCAATTTTCTCAAAAATAAATTGTAGTGTTTCGAGAATCATGGAAGAGGAACAACATAATGTTTGAAATTAGTCCATGTTTTTTAATGCATTCGTTAGTATGCTAAGAAGAAGAAATGAAGGACATGCACTCAATCATTTTTCATCAGCTGCGAGTTACTTTTTTTTGAGATTCTGTTATGACTGTTGAAATCCATCAAAATAAAAGGTCTTGCAATGAACGAAATTAAATTTCAATCGTCCAATCTCTTTAAAAACACATCAACTATAATAACCCATTTCGACATTGATTTTGGCCTAACTTGCTAACGTCAACTCGCCCAGAAAATTCATCTTAACAAATTGACGTACTTAAAGAGTAAAAATTAATTATTGTCAACATAAAGTAAAAAACATTCCTATTACACGCGGTCCGACGCCAGACTTCCGATCGTACACTAAGACACAAAATAATGGACACTCTGAGTCCGTGCAGCTTAAAAAAATCTGTGAAATTCAGACCTGTAAAAGAAAACTCGAAACGAAAAGTAATAAACTATAGCGTAGAACTGACACCTAAGCAATCCAGAAAGTTGACACTCCACATGACACCGTGTAAACTTCCCTCAACCACCCGCAATAGCATGCCGTGAGAACGCGTCATTCATCCTCAGGCAGCTGACATATCCTGATGGCAGCAATTTAAGACTACTTATTTATTTACACCGAGCCCGAATGCAATGTGAAATAGTGCCAGCTCAAATAAAAACACACACACACAAACCCAGGACATCGATCCCTGCTACCTCTTGCCTTCCGCTTTGGAAAATTGTCCCATCCGACAGGTCTGTTACGAAACAAGTGAACCACATTTGTTACGCTTGTACACGGGCCCGTTTTCTGCTTGGAATAATTTATGCACAAAAGAAGGACGTCCTTACTCATTTGCCAACCCAACGAAACTTTGTATGTTGTTGTCGTCGTCGTCACTCTCTATATCAGAGCCTAAAACTATATCGTACCCCCTACAGATCCTGGAGCAAGTAAGCAGGCATGTAACTGCAGGAGAAGCGGGACGCCAATCGCCATGGTAAAACATATTTATGAAGCGACGACTTTAGAATGCAACTCTTGCCCACCTTCCCACCTTCCACCACCACCATTGCCGTGGGGCCATGGTCCGACTTTATGTGGCTGTGTCCGGAAAGTGTCATGTGTCATGGCAGAATGGAATAAAGGAAGTCTGCATTTTACATTCTGCTGTAGCTGGTGCCCGATCGCAGCCGATAGGCCCTGGTGCTGGTTCGTCCTTTATGTCGTTCGCCGAGTTAGCACTGCCGCGACCACCACCACACTTAGAGAGAGAGAGCTTCACCTACTCATGCACCCGGCGAGGACGACAAAAAACGGAAGTTTGCATCAACCCAGAACTAACGGGGAAGGGTGGGACACTCGGGGGAGGGGACCACGGGGACGTTGGTATCCTTTGTATTTGGCGAGTCCGATGCACCAACCACCTTCCCATGCAGCGAATCGGCGGTGGCAGAGTCTAATTTTGTTGCATAATTTATGGCACACGGCGAAACAGTTTTGTAATAGCTGGCAGAACGGAGACGCCCCCTTCTTCACGTTTAATAATGCCTGCCAAAGCGTGGTATGACAAATGGCTGTGACGGTGGATGGGCCGGCTGATGAATTAATAAGATTGGGAAAGTTCGGTCGGTGCAGATGCGTTTCGGTTTCATTCGTCGCAGGCAGGGGTTGCAGCCTGGGTTGTTATTAAAGTTTTCAAAATCGAGGCGAGTTTTCGAAGGCGCAAGAGATGGCAGTATCGGTGTTTTGTGGTTTTGCTACTATAGATTCTTACTTTGATTTAGATTTTGGTGAAAGGCTGCTATCGATTAAAACGAACGAAAACGTGCTTAAGCGCGGAACCACAGAAATCAACACATTAACACTTTACAACATTTCTTGCATTTCAGGATCATCCGAATGGAGATCATCTATATAATAAAAATGAGTTGGGGTTTCCTTTGTCACGATTTAACTCGCGAGCGGATTGGCAAGATTTTTGCTTTGTTGGATTCGTCTTGGACACCGGAAGGTTCTTATGATGGTTTGAAACCCCTCCCTTCTCTGGAAAGGGGGGCTCCCATACAAGTGAAGCACAAATTTCTGCATAACTCGAGAACTGATCAAGCACAGGAACCCATATTTAGCATGCGGAAGTTTTTGGAGGCAAGCAATGTTTCTTTGGTAGTCAGAGACCCCTCCCCTCTCTAGAAAGGGAGGCTCTCGTACAAATGAAACAGAAGTTTCTGCATATCTCAAGAACTAATCAAGCAAATGGAACCAAATTTGGCATGTGGGGTTTTCTGGTGGCGAAAAATGTTTCTATGGTGGTTTGAAACCCCTCCCCTCTCTTAGAAGTGGTGCTGTCATACAAATGAAACTGTAATTTCTTCATAACTCTAGATCTAATAAAGCAAATGGAACCAAATTTGGCATGCGGGGATTTTAAAGGCAATAAATGTTTCTACGATAGTTCGAGACCCCTCCTCTCTCTCTCTAATAGGTTGGGGGGCGGTGCTCCCATACAAATGAAACAAAAGCTTCTACATAACTCGAGAGCTAATCAAGTAAATAGAGCCAAATTTGACAGGTACAGGTTTTTGAAGGCAAGAAATGTTTCTAAGGTAAATCGAGACCCCTCCGCCCTCTGTTAGAGGGGGGCTCTCATACAAATGAAACACAAATTTGTGCATAACTCGAGAACTAATCAAGCATATGGAACCCAATTTGGCATGTGGAGGTTTTTGGAGGAGATAAATGTTTTATGCAAGTTTGAGACTCCTCCGCCATCTGGAACCGCCCTCTTCCAGGGGGTTTCCATACAAATGAAACACAAATTTCTGAATAACTCGAGAACTCATCAGGTTAATGGAACCAAATTTGCCATGTGGAGGTTTTTGGAGGCAAGAAATATTTCTAAGTTGACTCGAGCCCCTCCCTTCTCTGAAAGGAGGGCTCATATACAGATGAAACACAAATTTCTGAATAACTCGAGAACTTATTAAGTTAATGGAACCAAATTTGGCATGTGGAGGTTTTTGGAGGCAAGAAATGTTTCTATTGTGGTTTGATACTCCTCCGCTCACTGAAAGAGGGGCCTTATACAAATAAAACACGCATTTCAGCATAACTCGAGAACAAATCAAGCAAATGGAACCAAGTTTGGCATGTGGAGGTTTTTGGAGGGTAGATTTCTATATACATAAAAATGAATTTCTGTCTGTCTGTCTGCCTGTCAGACCCTTATAGACTCGGAAATTTCTGAACCGACCAACGTGAAAATTTATATAAAGGGGTTTTTGGGTGGGGCAGGGGAAGGGTCTTATGATTGTTTGAGACCCCTACTCTCTCAGGAGGGGGGGCTCTGATACATATGAGACACAAATTTCTTCATAACTCGAGAACTAATCAAGCAAATCGAATCAAATTTGGCATGTGGGGGGTTTTGGAGGCAAGAATGTTTCTATGGTGGTTCAAGACCCCTCCCCTTTTTGAAAAGGCGGGGGTTCAAACAAATGAAACTCAAATTTTTATTATAATCGAAGAGCCCCGTGTGATGGTTCGAGAACTAATCAAGCAAATGGAACCAAATTTGGCATGTGGGGGGTTTTGAAGGCAATCATTGTATGGTGGTTTGAGAAACCACCCCCTCTGGAAGGGAGGGCTCCCATACAAATGAAATACAAATTTCTACCAAAAATGAGAATTATCCAGGATACTCAAACACAAAACGTGTATTTCTCGGGTAAGAAGCATGTTTTGATAGAAGTTTGAACCCCTACTTATTGAAGAAAAAAAAACTCATCCCAGGTTTTTTTTTTCATTTACTTATATATAAAATGGCGTCAAATTAAGAGGATATGCGCAAACGCATTTGTACGAACGGCAGCAAAATCAGAATTCATCGATTCGCGATCTTGGCAAGAAACTAAAACTCCCGAAAAGGACCTGTTTTGTGTTTGCAAATCATTTGGCCAGCGCTTGACTGTGGATCAAAAGGTTGTAAGTGGAACAAATCGTAAAGTATGCTCCCGACAAATGGACAAGAAAGAGGTAGCCATTATTGAGAAAAATCCCAATCTTTCAGTACGAAATGTGGCCCGCAAAGTTGGGAAGTCAAAATCATACGCACAAAAAGTGAAGTAGAGGCAAGGACTGAAGGCGTACACAGTGAAAAAGGTGCCCAACCGTGATGACAAGCAAAATTTCACTGCAAAAAGTCGTGCTAAGGAGCTTTACACCAACTGTTTGCAAACATTTTCTTGTATCATAATGGACGACGAAACATACGTACTCGAAGACTTTTAACAGCTTTGGGGTCTGACTTTTTACACCGCCATGCAAAGGAACACCATTGCCGAGAATTTCCGGACAAAGAGAGGGTACAAATTCCCGAAGAAGTATTTGATTTGGCAAGCCATATTTAGTTTTGGT
Organism: Aedes koreicus; assembly: GCA_024533555.2. Taxonomy (NCBI): domain Eukaryota; kingdom Metazoa; phylum Arthropoda; class Insecta; order Diptera; family Culicidae; genus Aedes; species Aedes koreicus. The sequence continues at coordinate 36,178 of JAHHFK020002450.1, read as the reverse complement.
CGAGAATTTAAAAGTTTCGTCTCTACCGGCATTAAAGACTGTATTCGATGAAATTTGGACACACAAAATAGGTCACTAAAAATTTTTCTTGAGCCCGATTCTTTTCAAACTTTCTGGAAATAAAGTACTACTAAATGGTTAAGTTTTGACATCATTGGTTTATTGAACCTCTTCTCTCAACCCAAATGCCCGCACCTTTGCCTTGACCCCTTTCATCAAATTTTGGGCAATGATAGGACCGACTTGCTTACTTACTTTTAACCACACTTTCTTTAGTTCAAGTTCATTTTCTATCAGTTTTGGAGTTTTATCGAGCTTTGCTTTCATGACTGCCCAAAATTTTTCAATTGGGCGAAGTTCCGGAGTGTTTGGAGGGTTGACGTCTTTTGGTACAAAAACTACATTATTATCTTTGTACCAGTCTAAGATGGGCCGGGCTTAGTGGCAAGATGCCAATTCCGGCCAAAACAGTGTCGGGTCATCGTGAGATCTCAAGAAGGGCAGAAGTCGTTTTTGGAGGCATTCGTCCTTGTAGATTTGTCCGTTGACGGTCCCAGAGGTGATGAAGGGCTGACTCATTTTGCCACATCCGCAGATCGCTTGCCAGACAAGGAATTTTTTGGCAAATTTCGACAGTTTCTTCTTCCGTACACTCTCCGGAACGGCCAACTTAGAGGTGGCGACGTAGTGTTCCTGTCCTGGCATTTGTTTGGTGTCAGCTTTAATGTAGGTCTCATCGTCCATCACAATGCAGAACGGTTTTGTGAGCCACTCCCTGTACAGTTTTCTTGCACGAGTTTTGGCCACCGAGTTCTGTTTATCGCTCCGGTTCGGTGCCTTCTGAACCTTGTTCACATGTACTCCAGAACGTTTCATTGTTTTCTGCACAAAACAAACTGAAACTTTCGCCTTTTTGGCAACATCCCTGATCGAAATGTTGGGATAACGCTTAAATTGGTTCAATACCATCCTGGCCTTCTCCGGATTTGATGTGCCACGTTTTTTGCCACTACCATTTTTCCGCTTGGTTGTCTTACGGTCCTTGCACGTTTTGATCACATGAGATACGGTTGAATGTGCGATTCCGAGCTGTTTTCCGATCCATCGATGAGAAGCGTTTGGGTTTTCGAAGTGAGTGCCCAAAATTTGTTGGCGCACTATTTCTTCATTCGAAGCCATCACTGAAATCACTCGACCGATTTTCACGAAACTCATTACACAATTGACACAACACAATGAAATACATTCAGTTAAAATTTCAATAATTTTTACCCACACGCTAAAAAGTTACGAACAATTGCATGTGTCCAAATTTAATCGAATACAGTCTTTATCAATAAGGATGTGTACGAGAAAGAATGTCTGCAAAAGCGGTTGCTACCGTTTATCAGAAGCCATGATCCTTCAGCTCTGGTTTGGCCTGATTTGGCCTCTCATTATGCGAAGTCCATCCTGGAATGGTATAAGGTACAAGAGGTCAAATACGTGCCAAAAACAGCCAATAGACCTTTCTTGTCAGACCTAACCCCCATTTTTTTTTATTTTTCCTTCAAATTCAATGAACTTTTCATAACTTTAGCGTTAATAACTTTTTTTTCTATGCGTTCCTAATTTTGTTACAAATTTTTGAAAGCTCCAATTTGTTCCACATTTTATGGTGAATATAACCATGTGGAACAAGGCGATTTGGCAACTCTGTAAAGTAGCGAAATTATTTTCACCACGTAATTCAAAACGTTTTCTGGCAACAGTGCCTTTCTGTCAGTGCATCCCATTCTGAATACTCTGATGTTTATATATTTATGATTGTCATTTATGATTCCAATTTTAGTGACGAAAACGGGCAGGTTGATTCATGAAATTATGAAGCATTTCGTTTGGAATTACGAAAAAATCATGAAAACATGAACATTATTCATGGTTACATATAGGTAACATGAAACATATTAATGAATATGAGAAAAAACGGATTCTTTCAGGTATTTAAAGCGGATTCTTTCAGGTATTTGATAAGTAAATTCATTCAATAGTTTTTGGTTTTGTTTTGTTTTATGTATGTTACGGAAATGGCATGAAAACAGAGGAAATGTGGAAAAAGATCAACAATCAATCAATCGACTTCAGCAAATCTCGTGTGCTTTTTGGTAGCTCAACGATCGATGCTGGTATTTTAAACAGGTAAGTTTGCAAAAATAGCCACAGTGGCCTGCGGTCCGGCGTGTACTGGTGGTTCATCACATATGTAGGTTACGTGCATGCAGATACAAATGGCATGCAGTATATTTTCCGCATTATACTCTGCGCCGCCAAAAACCACGATAAATGCTTTATCGGGTCGCGAAGCACCAACGGTGATGATTTGCGGCTGCAATTGTACATTGTCAAATTTTGTCCGAAGAAACTTCAATCGCTGGTTGATCTTGACTTCGACGTCACCCGCAGTCTATATGAAAAAAAAAAAAAAGAATGTGACCATACAAATATGAACTCAACAACAAAATAGCACCAGAACCCCCTAAAGGGTAGGGAACGGATCAATCACCCCACGACCCTATTCCAATCATGGGAACAACAAGAACTTACGGCGCTCATTTTTTGTAGTATGATGCTTTACATAACATTGGCTTTAACTGTCAATGATGTCAGATACCGTTTTTTTTTTACACAGAAAAAAAATGTGTGACCCTATTATTTATTCCGTATCCATAAGATTCTGAAACATTCTTGTTAGCTCAAGACATAGATAATTTTTGGAACTATTTTTTGAGTCAATAAGAATTTTATAGAATCTTACGGTTACGGGATAAATAATAGGGTAACTATTTATTTTCTGTGCCAAACAAATCTGTATCTAGCTTTTTTGTTTACTGTGAGCCGTGATTTGGTGCTGTCCTGCTCACTCTCGCGGAGAACACCATTAACACGGCTCACAGTAAACGTCATAAATTTGAATCGTGCACAGCTCAATTACTCGAAAAATCTAGAGGTTTGTAAACAAACCTTAAAAGGTCTCATCCTCGCCAATCAAAGCCCGCCCACCCAAATCACCAATTTCATTAGAAAGGGGGAAATTTCCCCTTCCTAATGGCATTATTCGTTTGCGTGGGCTTGCTTAGATTGGCGGGGATGAGGCCTTGTAAGGTTTGTATACAAAAACTCGTTTGCCTTTTTCACTTGTGGCTGTGATTTATCTGTTTCGTCTGTGATTTGGCCATTAACTGCACAGTAATTTTAGAAAAGAATTACGTCTGTTTGTCTATGATGAAATTTTAACTTACCGGGTTTTCACTAGGGGAATGTCGCAGCGATTGTTTTGCTTACCATTTTTGAAAGTTCATTCAGCAGTAAATTTGTCAGTGTTCCATGATCTTGAAAATGTTTCAAGATTGCTCTCCCATCAGACCGGCTATTCAAATACCCTAAGAAGTCCTTGAACTGAAGGAAACAAAAGATATTTTTTTGTTTATGCAACACCATAGTAAGAGATAAGCGGAAGCGGCCATCTTGACCCAATTGAACAGCGAGAACTGTCAAAATCTGAGCCATACGAGCAATGTTTACTTTTTTCTACATGCATTTTGTTCGGGTGGCAAGTGCAGGCAGCTTATGTATTCATAATAAACAACGTTGCCAAACCGTTGGATTAAGTTTCCGCGTATCTCTTACTATGAGGATCCTTACAATAACAATAGTTACAAACACAAATACCTTCTTGGGATTTTTTGTTGACAGCTCCTCTGGATGGACTTATTCACCATCATCAGAACCGGTTGATTCATTAAACAGTGTTTTCTTAAAGCAAAATGGGTAGTTAAATAAAATAAAGGACTGTCTTTGATGTTCAACATGCTTAAAATAGAAAACTAGTGTATTTCTCATGCACAATACTTGATTAATTCAAATTCAAATGTCAGATTGGTAATCTTTTAATGACTGTAGCAAGAACTTTAGAAGCACAAAACTTTCTAAATAGAAGTTTTTTTGCGATCTGTAACGGGGCCGAGGGGGATGACTCTTCAAGATAATCCCAGATTTTGAGCAACATCATAAAATTAGTAGCTTTTGACTCATACCAATCTAAATTCAATTGATCGAATCAAATCCGGTTTAGCAACTCATGCAACCCCTCGGCACATCCCTATAGTCCTCTCTTTGCGCACGAGTGTAGACTCTCCGAATGTGAGGAAAACAATAACGAACCAAAGCCTGTGTTGCAATTCACGAATTTTTACTTAAATTTGACAGAATTGTAGGGAAAATGTTCGAATTTCAAATAAAATCAAAGTTGACGTTCTACTGACCTCCAGAAAAAAATCTGCGAACTTCAAGGAAAAAAGTGCGAGATAGTAGATAGATAGATAGGTGATTAAACGTTAAAAAGCATAATAAAAAACTTGCTGACGTCTAATCACTTTTCTCATTCAAGCACAAAAGAAGGATTGGATTTGTTTTCATCGCGAAACGAAAGGTAGGGGTGGTTATTTAATTTTTTTTTCTGACATTTGAACTGTTTTTACTATTAGAACAGTTGAACATTATCAAATCATTAAATCAAAATCATTATCAAAGTTCGCAAGTAGTTTGCGGAATAGAATCCTGTCGCAAGCTACACGACAGAACAGCTTAATATCGGTGTCGTGTAGCATGCTGAACTCCCTTGCCGATTCAATTCCATGGTCGCTTACGATAATGCTAGTGTAATTCTCCAACACAGCTCTTGAGAGCATGACCTCAAACTCCAGTTCCAGAGCCTCATGGTCCAGAACTGGGTTGTAAGACCGCTGCTCGGCTGTAATCGGCACCGCGACCATTGGCAGCACCGGACCATGCAATGTAACGTACTGTACATTTTCCGGGTTCATTTTCCTAGAAATAGAACTTTAAATTACCTCAATTAATTTTTGTTTGGTTCTGGATTAAGACCAAAAAACCAAACTATTTAAAAACAAAAAAAAAACAAAAACTGAAAACTATTTGGCACAAATGGCTTATAGCTTGATATGGTTTTCTATTAAAAGCGTTTTAATTTCGCCGGAATCAAATAAACGCTTCGATTGAATTGATGAAATTTTTTGACAGCTTTGCGTTACGCTTATAGAGCGACCATGAATCGAGTTCATAGATGCGTTTGTTTCGGTTCATGATTTTTGGTATTTCAGTTATGAAGCATGAATGAGGGTCATGATTCCATGACTCAGCGGTATGATATTTTATTCCGAGTTGGATTCATCTAAACGGGAATTGATTTATAATAACGCTTGTGGTGATCATGACTCATGTTCATGTGAGCAGATGTTATTATTCATGATAATTGTGGTTTCCGTCATGATATCATGAAGCATAGTTATAATGTCATGAAGTGACACATCTTATGATTTCGTGAATTTTTATTCATGAATCCGGCAATGGATTTTTTTCCGTGTACTATATCAATAATACCGAAGCTTATTAATCAATAACCTACAACTGTGACAAACAATCTCAACATGACCTCTTTTCAATCAACTCCATCCCCAGGACGGCATGAAGGAACGCCTGGCTGTGGACAACAAATACAAAACACCGATGGACTCGGGCAACGAAGCCAGCTCGGAGGTTAGCAACGATAGCAGCCGCTACAGCAAGGAAGCTCCATTCGGATCCACAAAGGACTTGTCCAGCAATGGCCAACGGGGCAAAGGCAACGGCTCCGTCAACAATTCGGCCTCCCTGCTCAATCTACGCGAAGCTGCCGACGAAGAATGGAACGGTTCGGACAATTCGTTCTTCCGGTTCGTTCTGCACAAGGTCTACTTGAACAACTACTGTGCCATTGGCAATGTTGATGAAAACCTGCCAACAGGTGTACATGTTCGCTCAGAAGGATGCCGCCGATATTCTGCTGATCGAAGCTAACAAGGACAATACACCTCCGCGAAAGAAGAAGAAGAAACACCGGCTGTGGTCAATGCATTGTCGAAAGATTCAACTGAAGAAGGATTTTACCTCGAATCACGTATTCAACTTCACCCCATGGGATCATCCGGGTCAGTGCGACGCAAACTGTTCATGCATTGGAGCGCAATTTTTTTGCGAAAAGTTCTGCAACTGTAGCAGTGACTGTCAGAATCGGTTCCCGGGATGTCGCTGCAAGGCCCAGTGCAACACCAAGTAATGCCCATGCTATTTGGACGTTCGTGAATGTGATCCGGATCTGTGCCAGACTTATGGTGCAGAACATTACGAGATCTCGAAAATTATTTGCAAAAATGTTAGCGTTCAGCGTGCCTTGCGTAAGCTTTCATTCTTTTGACAGTAATTATATAAGCTTTATAACCAACAGACAAACATCTACTCATGGCCGTGTCGGACGTGGCCGGTTGGGGAATATTCCTGCAGGAGAGCGCTCAAAAGAACGAATTCACATCGGAATACTGCGGTGAAATTATTTACGGCAAGTATATGTGCAGTTTCCTGTTCAACTTAAACAATGGTGAGCCCAGTTTTGCTTGGAACTAATCAGTACAGATCTTTTACATGAACATAAATTACAGATTTCGTGGTTGACGCCACTCGCAAGGGCAACAAGAAGCGTTTCGCGAACCATTCGATCAACCCCAACTGCTACGCAAAGGTGATGATGGTTAATGGTGACCACCGGATCGGAATCTTTTCCAAACGAGCCATTCAACCGGGCGAGGAATTGTTCTTCGACTGTAGATACGGTCCAACGGAGCAGCTCAAGTTTGTCGGCATCGAGAGGGAAATGGAATTTCTCTAAAGGAACGCATAGGGATATATGTTATGATCGAAAATTGTGATGCTAGAACTCGAAGGCAGATTAGAAATAAATACGGTTTTTATACAAATCTCTACACACTTTTCGCCACATTCGCGATAATTGGTTTGGGTCGGGCTTTAAAGAGAATCTTGTGCTTCACAACTGCTCGCACAAGGTACTCTGTTTTGGGGACGGTTTTATGCTCCACTGCCAGTGTCGAATCCAGGACGGTCCGATTCGAGGAGGCTATCGTGCTATCGAGATGGCTGATCTGACTCACGTCCAGAATGGTTTCGTTCTCTTCGTCTCCGGCGGCATCATCGTTGGAGGGTTCGATCACATGACGCTTGCGAGTTTCGTGCTTCTCCATGACCAGTAGGGGTTTGTCAATTTTTTGCAACCGTCCATGCATGATGTGATGACCAATGATGAGAATCTGAGAAATGATAAATAAACGGTTTGACGATTGCGTTGATTAGTACTGGAGATATATATATTACCGGTTGTCCCTATTTGTTAAATAGTAGATCACCAATAAACTGTCCACCCATGTCACGATCACCACGCACCACCTTGAAGTTCTACGATGCACCATTCCTCGATGTCGCCTTCGGGACTTGGACTGTAAAGGAAGTACAATAATCAACGTTTGGTCTCGTAAGCTAAAATCTGCTCTTAGGGGAAACTGGGAAAATATGGCCATGTTAACGAATCTCAAATAGAGTAACATTGGTAACATATTTTTTAACCGGCAAATGTACTATCCTGTATTAGAAAAATCGATGGAAGGAAGAAAGGAACCACCGAGTGACCGGGGGGGGAAGGTAACCTGATAAATAGATGGCTTCTCTCTCCTAACAGAGACCGGACGGGGGCCGGTCGTTTGGATTTCAACTCAAAAGAAAAAGGAAAGCAAAAGTTTGGTTTCCGATTACATAGAACCCAACCCGCCAACGAAACGGAAAGCCAAGTGATGAACTTGAATACCAAAAACAAAACAGTCAAGAGGGAGGGGTGGCCTTGGCCTTATTCGTTTCCCAATTTCGAAATTACCGCGCGACTTTAGTTTGCAAAAGAGCAAATTGGAAGTTATTTTGGATGCAGCGTCAAGTTTTCTCAACCCTTCCCAACGTTTAGTTCTGGGTAATCTGAAGCAGTTTGCGAAAAAGAAGAATATTAAGGAGTGTATCGAAAATAAGCTATCCACAAACTTTCTTTCAAATTATGTTGAAAACCGATATTTTATTCATACAAAAAATTGATCCTTTATTGTACGAGGTTAAACTTGAACATAATGAAGACCGGATGAAATTTAAGTTATTCCTTCACGATTTTTTGAACTTTGGATCGAATGCTCTTCATCAAGTTCCGGACAAGTGTTGCATCGCATTTTATGGACGCTTGAGCCCAAATTTTTTTTTGAACCCCTGCATGTTCCCAGCTGCCTTACCAGTCTTCTTGAAGACCCTCTTCACGATTGCCCAGTAACGTTCGATGGGTCGAAGCTGAGGGCAATTTGGTGGATTGATATTTTTCTCAACGAAATCCATACCCTTTTCCGCAAGCCAATTGAGAGTGGTTTTGGCATAGTAACCGACGCTAAATCGTGTCAAAACAGTGGAGGTGTACTATGCTTCTTATATAAAGGCAACAATCTCTTCTGGAGACACTCAGATCGATAGATTTCCGCATTTATAGTTCCGGTAGTGTAAAAAATGGTTGACTTCAAACCACAGGAACATATTGCTTGCCATACCAGTACCTTTCGACCGAATTTCTCCACTTGAATCGACCTGTCCGCATCGCTCACATCCTCCCCAACGACGGCAGTAAAGTATTGTGGACCTGGAAGGGTTTTTGAGTCCTCCTTTACATAGTTCTCATCGTCCATCAAAACGCATGCATCCGGACGCTGCAAAAGACGCGAATACAATTTCCGGGCCCTTGTTGCTGCTCGCTTCTTCTGTTCTGCACTTTGTTTCGAGATTTTCTGCTTCTTGTAGGTCTTCAGGTGGTTTCGCCTCTTGATACGCTGGATCATTCCGACAATCGTTCCTGCTTTTTTGGCCAAATCACGCATTGACATTGATTTGTTCTTCATGATTAAAGAGATACCACTTTCTGCTCCAGTTTTGGGTTGGAAGAACCGGGTTTTCTGCCTCTTCCTGATAGCTCATCCAAAGAATAGTGTTCCCCAAACTTATTAATGATGGTTTTAACACTCGCATGATGAATTCCAAACCGCTTCGCCAATTTTCGCATAGTAATACCCTTCTCACTTAGCCATGTGTGCAGAACCTTAATTTTCACTTCCTTGTCAATACGCAACATTTTGAAAACGCAGAATTTGAACCGCACAAACAAGTAAACAAAAGAAAGCTGACAGTCAAACGCACAGCATGCAGTGTTCAGAGCATAAAAAACCATCACAAATACATGCGTACAACGCAAATGTATGTGGATAGCTTATATTCGATACACTCCTTAGTAAAAAAGATTATTTTTTTATTGCTCATATATTTTCGGTGGCGCACGGGCCCCCCCCCCCGACACCACACCCCCCAAAAAAATTTCCCAAATTTGGCTAAAAAGCGGGTTTTTCCGCCCCCAAAAAAAAAAAAAAATTTTTGGACACCGAAAAAAAAACAAAAGTGTCCCCCCTCCCCCCCCTCATTTGAAGTTTCGACGAACGACTATGATACGCAAATCAAGAATCGTACAAGATGTAGCACATTACATACCGGTTATCAAGATCCTAGAACCCGGTGATTCCGTGTATGCCCAAGTCCATCAAGGCAATTCTTGGCATTGGGAAGCCGCTGCGGTCATCGAGCGCATCGGAAGAGTGAACTACAACGTGTTCCTGCAAGATCGACAACAGCTGATACGTTCACACACAAACCAATTGCAGCAACGTTCGGTCGAGGTTGTTCCAGATCCAACTGCAAGCCAGGGTCCAAGTCCATTGTCCGTATTCGTCGACGGATTTGGCCTAGACGTATCATCTCCAGCCGTTCTAGCAGTGGGACCAAATCCGGCACCCGAAGAGGAGCTGGAAACTGACGAGTCGCTGGAAGTCTACTGCGATGCCGACTGGGCAGGTGATACACGGGTTTCTTTTTTATGCAAAGAATGACACTTTCATCGAATTCGTTTTTAAGCCTCGGTTTGAACTAGTTCCAACTTGCGATACCCGAACATATTATCAGTGCGAACCTCAATCCGATACGAGTCACAATTAAAACCATACACACTGACTTTCAACAAACAACAAGCCGACTCAATTATGATACCCGATCCAGGTTGGAACTGAATCAGAAACGAATTCGTTTTTGATCCTGTTCCACACTGGATCTGGTATCAAAATTGGGTTGACTTGTTGTGTGTTAAACGTCAGTGTGCATGGTTTTATTTATAACTTGTATCGGATTGAGGTTTGCACTGACAATAAGTTCGGATATCGCATGTTGGAGCTGGTTCCAACCAACGTTCAAAAACGAATTCGATGTATTTGTTAAGAGCCTTTCCAGTGGAGTGACTGAGTAAGAAATCAACCGCCATGTGTAACGCTTGTACTGACATCTGCTGATGGGATTTCTCCGTAGGAGTGAAGAGCTAACAAGCTATCGTGAAACTCACCACATAAGAGAAACATCAGGTTGGGGAAGGGAGGGTCAAATGGATATTCACCAGTGAGCGCATATGGGGTGAAATGGTTATTTAAGAGTTTTTTATTGTTTTTCAATAGTTACAGGCTTAAAAAAACATAGGTCTCATGAAAAATCATATTCTATCAGCCTAAAAAATCCACAAGAAAGAATAACACCACACAGACCAGAACTCTCCCCACTAACAAGCCTCCTCCCCAAGCGAATCCCACACAAGAAGGAGCATCCACCAAGACAAGAGAAGAGGAGAACATCACGCTGACCACTACCGACTCTGGGTGCCCCAAAACCAAATTCAAAAAAGAAAACAACTAATCAACTTTCTTTTCTATATATAATAATATTTTTATAAAAAAATTTTATTTTATTTTATTAGTTTTAATTTTTTTTATTATGTTATTTTGTTATTTTTATAAAGTGAACACGTAATAAAAAAAAAGAAAAAAAAGCACACTAGGAGCTCTACAACAACCCCTTGCCCTCCTACCCCGCTGTCTCCCTTGAAGTTTTTTAATCCAGCCGATAAATTAAGATGACTACCCAAGTAACAATCCTACTGATTTTTAGCTTTTGTTCTAATTTATAAGGGCTTTATTACTGCAATACACATGTCATTTTGTTTAAAATCGGCTTTCAATGATGTGAACGATGTATAGTTAATTATTTTACTTTTGGCTGTTTTTATAACCTTTTCTAGCAAAAAGGTGAAGTCCAAAACAGATTTTGAAAATAATTGACGAGGAAATCTATCCCCCCATAAAACCGTTCAGTAAGTCAATAATAAAGCTCGTTCATATTTGTTTAAGAGAGTCATGATAAAATATTTCATAAGCACGCTTTATCATTAAAAAAAACCATCACTAAGCCATTTGGCTTTTGACGAGAGCATCTAGCATATATTGTAGCATTTTGAACTACATAAAGAGTATGGTAAGCTGCTCTACCGTTGTTGTCATAATAAAATAAAACAAAGATGGATTCGCAAAGCAAGATACTTAAAAAAATGAAAACAATTAGCACGTTTAACCGAAAAATTAAGATTACTTCTTAAGAATTCTGAATAGTGATTTACCAACCCATTAACTAAGTTCCATGAAAACACAACAATATTAGTCAGTTGACAATTACCGCGCGCACCGTTCCACCGCCAGCAGAGCCGCTTTTGGAGCCGTTGGATCATTTGAATTCAAAGTTCTGCCAGAAAAGTCGGTTACGGACCATGATGATTTTATCATTCATCAATTTCGTCCGAGATCATGATCCAGATGGAATAATCGTGAGGCATGTTTCGCATCGTTCAATTTTCTGCAATTTTCTTCCTGCGGACTTTGTTTTGGAGTAGCTTGAACTGTCATAACTCTTTTATGGCAGCAGCTTGGTTACCATATAAGCTGTTTGACAGGTAAACGGTCTTGCATGATAGCAAAATAGCTTTGCAAAGAAACAGTTAAGCCTCAAAATTATTTTCATTAATGCCATTTCAAAACATGATTTATTTATAGATGCTTTCATAAAAAACAAAACAGCATTTTCAATAATGGCTTATGAAAAATCAATGTAAATGCCGCTGCCATTTTTATTCCAATCTTCATGGCAGGATTATAATTTCCATTTATCATGATATTTTTCGATTGACACGGTTTATTTTTATACAGCAGTTTATGTGGAATAAAAAAAAAGGCTAAATAAGAGTGATTGAGCGAAAAGCTTAACTTCAACGAAGAATCAAACTTTTTTTAGATAAAAAAATAATTAGAAAGTACAACGTATTTCTGAAGGCGCACTTAGTTTTTCAGCTCTTTTCGGGCACTTCACACAATGAATTTTATTTGGCACTTGAAATTTGATACTAGTGATAAATTATGATAAATCAATATAACTTAGTTAAATATTTTCCACGTTGAAAATACTGATGGGTAAATGTTTTTCCCAATCAGAAGTGTTTTTGTCGAAATGAATTGAAATGAAATGAGACTAAATAAAATTTATGAATACGATTATAATATAAATAAAACTGTTTTGAGTGGCTTTGGCAAGCGTCTAGAGGAAGTGGCACGAAACAGGTTTTTATAAATGTCAAATTACTTCTATTGTAAATTACATTTGGTTTTCAAACGGTTTTAATTCGGTCATTATAAAATCTTTTATTTTAATCCAATTTTAGAACTGCCTCTAAAATATACCCTTCAGAACCTCTGCTAGGGTGGGCCAACTAGCCAAATTTTAGTCTTTGCGACGTTTTGGGAGAAGAAATAAGACAAATACGCCTTGACCAGGGTTTTATGGATGTCGTTTTATAACACCCTTGTAGGAATTCATAAAACTTAAAATGTTATTTATGATGATATCGTGGTCTTTGAGCCGAATCGAATCCCAACCTGAAAAGGGTTTCGTCTTCGCAAGGGGAAGGAGCGCAAGGTGTTAAAGAGGGAGGTGGGGGGGGGGGGGGGAAACGAAACCTACTCAAAAACCGATAAACTAATATATCATCGATTGGTTTGTTGAGCAGGGTATGAAATAATCATATTTTATCGGGCTTTTTTGCATTTCTTCACGTTCGTTTGAGTGTTTTGTTGTTGTTGTTGGGACACCACTCGGTACCGGTCACAATCTTGGGAAGAGTTTAATCGAAAAGTATCCAGTGAGTTTGGAATTATTTTGTCAACAATTGTAAGCCGCAAGCACGCACCCGATGATGAAGACGATGGTCGTCCGCTGCTTTGACCTTGTGTCGCCTTGATACAAACATCATTTTTCACACGTTAAAAAGAAACATTGCCTATTGTTCGGACGCGCTGCTCCGGTATCATAACAGTCATATGTTAATACAGTTTTCCATCCCCTTTTCACGCTACCATTTCTCGGTAGGCCTTATGATACAGAAATATTTTTAATAGAAATGAAGCTGCGGACTGGACCGACAGGGGCCATCCATCTTTTGTCGCACCTCTTCGTTTTTCTTGCGCTAGATAGCCTTTGTCTAACCTAACATAGTGGTAGCGCGTCAAAGCAGGCTGTGAATTCTCAATCAAGCTCAAGCATCACTCTTTGTGAGTGTGACAGCGATGCTATTACCAAAAACGAACCGTCTGGAAGAAGTGGAAAAACGTCAGTGTTTGTCAAAAATATGTGTGTGTGACAAGTGGCATGACATTTATCAGGGAGGAGCGCTGACGTTGATGGAGTCGTGAATTGAATTTTGTAGAATCATGGAGATTTGTTGAGAATTGCCAATTTTATGATGAAAATATCAAATGACTAGAAAAATACAAATCATACCACTGATACTATTGAAATTTTGTGAACGTTCTAACTAGATAGAGCTGGAATAAGAACGAAATTAACGACAAAAAAGTGGGACAAATAACACTTTTTAAAAGAGCTGAAACCAGACTTGGTAAAACCACAGCTCGGTGCGGCACGGGTGTTTTTGACGCCTAAACGTTAGCTTGCCATCGAACCGAGACAAAACCGAACGCCGCAGCACTGTCTTAGGCTTGACGGTGCCGATGGAACATTCTTCATTGAATATTAGTTTTTGGCAGTATTTGAATTTAACAATGAACTTACAAGCTAGCAGTAATTAGAATGCTATCTGGTTGGCCTGTTGCTTAGTGGCATCAGAGGCGTGAGATTTTGAACTTTAATAACTTTTAACCCAGTGGAATCTTACTGGGTGATTATTAAGCCAGAAATGAATAGCTCAAGACAAGCGTGTAATTCGTCAACACTTGTCTTGTGATGCGGTATCTTTTTGCACCCCTCCCAATAAATTTATTTCGCTTCTGTTTACGTATTCAAATACGTTCAAGTTTTAAAGCATAAAAATCAAGATCTATGTCGAAGAAAGGAAAGGCTTACAAACGTTACGGACGTGTTTTTGGATTTTTGTAAATATGTCGCGATTTCGTATGAACGATCCGGACAATTTTTAATTCGATGACAGGTTAGTTGGTTTGATTGACCCATAACGCTGGTAGATCACCTTTTCGAGGTGCGTTACAGGGTATCAGATCTAACACCGAACCCTAGTCCGAATTCAATCATACTAGGGAACATATTTGTGTTTTGTAGTCAAAGGAACATATCTTAGTCCTTATTACATTTTATGTATTGTGAAAAGTGACAATACTCGAATTGAGCCACCGAGGATGAGCTTGGAATAAGGAAAATATGGTTAGTCTTCATTTATGTGAATTCTCTTTTTTATTTGATGTTCTATCACCGACAAACCGACATGAAACTAAATCTTCACTTTTGATCAAGAATCCATAACGACCGATTCAAATGTGCAGGATCCCATCTGTCAAAACCTATCGAATAATTTTATCTAGATAAAATTAATCTGTCCATAATTGCTCAGACATGAACCTTATTATCATCACGCCCGTTTCATTTTACTCAATTTTTGATAACAAGTGTATACTATCTCTTTTTCTCTCACGGAAATGTGACTCAATTTTCGTTAAAAAGTGGATCTACTCAATTTATGAGTAAAGGGTGTACGGAATAAAATTGCGACACACACAAATATTCTGCAAAATTCGCCCGTTCAACCAATCATCTTGTAACTTTCAGGGAGTAAAATAAAACATGTTATGAATATTTTCCCATGTTTGTTTTATTCAATTTCAATTCCATATCCAAATGCACGAACCTTCTTCTTTACACTACTCATAATGTCCTGTACAAATTTGAATCAACTTTTTTTTGCGTGGCAATACATTTTTTCTTCATATCTTCCTCCGATTTCACTTCCATAGGATGCTTTCAAAGTGCCTGCTTCATGATGGTCCAGTACTTTTCAATTTGCCGCAGTTTCGGTGCGTTCGGGGGTCGAGATGCTTCGGCACGAAATTGACCTCCTTAGCCTTGTACCACTCCAAAACCTCTTTCGAGTAATGGCACGAGGCTAAATCCGGCCAGAAAATCGTAGGACCATCGTGTGACCTTAGAAGAGGAAGTAGACGCTTTTGGGGAAGGTTCATTAATTATGTCACGCAGTAGGGGGGGAGGGGGGGGTTCGAGAAAACGTGACGATCCATACAAAAAAAATTGAAGGTCCATACAAAAAACGTGACATGGGGGGGGGTTACAAAAAGTCAATTTTTGCGTGACGTAATTAATGAACGTTCCCTTGGAGGCATTCCTTTAGGTACACCTGCCCATTCCAGTAGTCATGAATGGGGTGCTCCGCTTTCCACACGAGCAAATTGCTTGCCAAATATATTTTTTGGCAAACTTTGACATCTTCTGCTTTCTAATGTCCTCAGGGACATCGAATTTTTAATTAGCAGTGAAAACTGGAGCCCCGGAAGCTGCCGAAAGTCTGCTTTTACATACGTCTCATCATCCAATGAAGACAATGTGGTTTCTTCAACATCTGGGTGTAGAGCTTCCGTGCACGTGTTTTACCTACCGTATTCTGCCGTTCATCGCGATTAGGCGCCTTTTGAACTTTGTACGTCCCCTCCTTCACGTTTTTTCGCATCTTGCACGAAAGTTTTGTTTAGATTCAGTTTCTTCGCCACATCTCGAACTGAACTGTTGGGATTCCTCTTGAAAGCTTGAACTACCCGTTTGTGATTCTTAACACTATACGGAGATCCATTTTTGCCACTTTTTTCTTTCCGATCGATGGTCAAAATTTCTTTGCGCCACTGCTGTTCTTCTTCTTCTTTTTTCATTGAGCGACGTTTGCTCAGAAAGGGCCAGTAACTATATGCCCGCTGCTGTGCTTCCGACTCCATCTTCCCAACGATTGCACATCTGCTTGACTGAACTTACACAGCGTAAACAAATACACATTGAACCATTTCCAGCCAAAATATCAATAGAAAATACCCAACGGGTAAAAAAATGAAAACTCATGAACTCTCCATAGCGTTGAAGAACAAAATTTTAAATCTCATCAAGGCCAACATTACTCTCCAAGGTAATGCCAGTTCCAATATTTCCAAATATGAAGTGATCAAAAGTTTCAGGATGATCCAGATTTTTTACTTCAGGGGTCTGAATAACCCAGGATGAGCAGAACGATTTGGTTTGAGATATAGAGCTACCCTAGACAAAAGCGCAGCTGCTAGTTTCAAGACTAAAGGAGAAGAATGCCCTGGAATATGATGTTAAGGTATCCTTTTATCGGAAGAGACATTCAGATAACATAACAAATTTTTCGAAGGAACTTGGTCTTTTGCAACGATATCGATGGTCTAATGGAAGAGCTATAGTTAGAATATCACACAACTTTGTGGAGGCTCTTCATGACTGACTGACTGACTGACTGACTGACTGACTGACTGACTGACTGACTGACTGACTGACTGACTGACTGACTGACTGACTGACTGACTGACTGACTGACTGACTGACTGACTGACTGACTGACTGACTGACTGACTGACTGACTGACTGACTGACTGACTGACTGACTGACTGACTGACTGACTGACTGACTGACTGACTGACTGACTGACTGACTGACTGACTGACTGACTGACTGACTGACTGACTGACTGACTGACTGACTGACTGACTGACTGACTGACTGACTGACTGACTGACTGACTGACTGACTGACTGACTGACTGACTGACTGACTGACTGACTGACTGACTGACTGACTGACTGACTGACTGACTGACTGACTGACTGACTGACTGACTGACTGACTGACTGACTGACTGACTGACTGACTGACTGACTGACTGACTGACTGACTGACTGACTGACTGACTGACTGACTGACTGACTGACTGACTGACTGACTGACTGACTGACTGACTGACTGACTGACTGACTGACTGACTGACTGACTGACTGACTGACTGACTGACTGACTGACTGACTGACTGACTGACTGACTGACTGACTGACTGAAAATACAAATTTGAGCACCAATGGATTCAGGTTGATCCATTCCGTAAAATCCTATCTGGATCTCGTTTTTCTGGCATCACTGACTGCTTGCAATTATATGCTATATCGAGTGTGATTTTTATATTCCTTTTATTCATTTTACTACCCGTTTCAATCTGTGACTTGTACGTCAAGTGCGTGTTTGGATGTCATTGTGTACGTCGCGAGTGGAGTTAAATTTAATTACGGCAGAATAAGTGTGGAATTAGTGTTGTGTTTTCTGGCGAAGAGGTGATAAAAACATTGCCCCTAGCACCTCCCCTCGCAAAATTTTTTCAAGCGCTGCGACATCTCACGGATTTACTCCGAAGTTCAGTTGTGTGCAATATTGCGTTGTCGGTATACAGCGATTCACGGTGAACTGCTTCTTCCGGATTGCATATTGGAAGGCGTCATAAAGTTATTGCCGGTATACATTGATTCATGGTGAACTGCTTTTTCTGGATTGCATATTGGAAAAAAAATCAAAAAGTTAACTCAGCTATGGTTTGTCTGCGTTGCACCAAAAAGGTATCCATAAAGGAACAAGTGGTTTGTCAGGGATACTGTGGAGCGGTATTCCATACGGTATGCGTCAACGTTGACGGACCTCTCCAGGAGCAATTGTCGTCAACCGGAAAAAACCTTTTTTGGATGTGCGACGAATGTGCTGGTCTTTTTGTCAACGCACATTTTCGTTCGATGATGACCAAATTTGACGAACGATCATCTGCTGTGTCAGCAGAATTCCTAAAGATGCATTCCTGAAATAAAAAAAACTACAATCAGCTGTGAATGCCTTAGCTGCAAAAACTGAGGAAAAATTAAGCACGCCGACACCTTTCGCTACTCCGACTTTGTGGCCCAACAAATACCACGCAATCACTCCCATCAGTTCATTCAAGCGTCGCAGAGTGAATGACGGGGGTGACTCGTTAAACATCTCTCAAGTGAAAGGCAACTTAGGCACCAAATCAGTTGGATTTATCAAAACTGTGCAGCTTGACCAGCGAGACGACGATGATTTGTTTTGGATCTACCTTTCCGCATTTCATCCAAGAACACATGAGAGCCAGATTGCTTCGCTCGTTAGCGAGTGCCTGTATCTGACCGGCACTCAGCCCAAGGTGGTGAAGCTCGTACCGAAAGGAAGAGACCTCAATTCGTTGCGGTTTGGGGCCTTTAAGGTCGGTGTCAGCGAACAACTCAGAGAAAAGGCACTCTCCAGTGACTCATGGCCCGAGGATATTAGTTTTCGGGAGTTCGAGGATAATCGCTCAAAAAACGGTCCGAGAATAATCAGCCTTCTGCCAACTGTTCCTCCAGGGAAACCAATTGTCGTCGAAAATAGATGCAACGGAGTCTATTTTGGACGTCTAGTCGGAACCAGTTCTTCAGCAAGTCAACCGGGACGCATGCACCGAAGCCCTTTGGAAGCCCCTTCTGGCCCCGTAACAGTCGAGCCATCAATCGCCACCTCCATCACCAGTTCTGTTTCCTGCCGTCGCAGTCGTCCCGGCCCTGTTTACGAAGGTTTGGAAGGGGTCTTCCGGCCTACATCTCTAGGCAAGTATGCGTGTTATGTCGATCGATCTATTCCTGATGCCCTTCAAAATTCCAGCTCCACCTCCGACTTCAGGACGAGTCCTGGACCTGAACTCGGGGATTTGGAAGTGGGCTTCCAGCCTGCAACCTCAGATCTACAGGTCTACTACCAGAATGTTTGCGGAATGAACACCTGTATTGACGAATACCTGCTCGCATGCTCAGATGAATGCTATGACGTGATCATGCTCTCCGAGACTTGGCTCGACGAACGGATCCTATCGAGCCAAATTTTTGGTACCTGTTATGACGTTTTCCGAACCGATCGTAACCCTAGCAACAGTTCCAAGTTATCTGGAGGAGGAGTCCTCATTGCTGTTCATCGGCGTTATAAGGCAAAGCTAATTGAGGATACATCCTGGGCCAGTATCGAACAAGTCTGGGTGCAAATCAAGCTAGTTGGATACTCGTTATTCCTTTGTGTGTTATATCTTCCACCGGACAAAACGCGTGATGTTGCGTTAATCAAAAAGCACGCTGCATCGCTTTATGCAATATCGGCTCAAGCAGATGCTGTGGACGAGATTATAGTGATAGGCGATCTTAATTTCCCAGACCTGAAATGGTGCTCCTCGGGCAATGGATTTTGGTACCAGGACCCGAATGCATCTCGATTCCACGCAGGAAATCTCAGATTGCTCGATAGCTATAATTCAAATCTTTTGCGGCAAATCAATGACGTCACCAACGAAAATGGCAAGTTTCTCGATCTATGTTTTGTCAGCAACTTTGAACAGGCCCCAAGGATATCCGTTGCTCCTTCCGTTTTAGTTAAAACGGTTCCTCTGCATCCTGCTTTGCATCTCACGCTCGAGGTTGAACATCCGACGAATGCTCCCAATGTTGCGGATCCCGTCAGCTACGACTTCAAGAGAGCTGATTACGACAGCATCCTCGGCATTTTGTTGAGCATCGACTGGAATGTTACTCTTGATACCGACGATATCAACGTTGCAGTTCAGACCTTCTCCAATATCGTGAGCTATGCTATCGATCGCCATGTTCCTAAGCGGGTTCTTCTAAAGACCAGAAATCCACCGTGGCAGTCCGCTGCACTACGGAAGCTCAAATCTTCAAAAAGAGCAGCATTCAGAAGGTATTCTAAGCATGGGGGAGTTTCACTGCGACTCCGATACCTGCGAATCAACAGCGAATACAAATGGATGTCTCGCCAGAGTCGTGCCAATTATTTAAGAAATGTGCAGGATAGGCTGAAATTAGCTCCTAAGTCTTTCTGGAAACATGTCAACGATCAAAGGAAAGAATCTGGACTACCGTCAACGTTAACATACGGAGAACGCACAGCATCGAATTCCGAGGACATTTGCGAACTTTTCAAAGTAAAATTCGAGGGCGCGTTTTGCTCCGAGATATTGACACAGGGTCAAATTTCGCTAGCAGCAAGTAATGTGCCGCTATCTTGTGATCCGTCAAACACCATCAATATTGACGATTCAATGATCCGTTCAGCTATTTTTAAAATGAAATCATCAACATCGGTTGGTCCGTATGGTATCCCTGCAGTTATTTTCAAAAAGTGCTGTACTGGCATAATATCCCCTCTTCGTCACATGTTCCAGAGGAATATCTGCATTGAATGCTGTAGCGAAGCTCTTTGAGTTGGTAGTTCTAGACCCAGTCTTCAATCATTGCAAGCAATATATAGCCGATACACAGCACGGGTTCTTTCACAAGGAAGAAGAAACCGATAATTTTCGACTACCACCTCGAAGGCAGCATTATTAAACGTGAATCGTGCGTCAAGGATCTAGGAGTTTTTCTCGATGCCGGACTTACATACAAGGAACATATCAGCTACATTGTTTCCAAAGCAAACCGCAGTTTGGGATTCATCATGAGAATGGCAAAGGACTTTACGGATGTATATTGCTTAAAGAGCCTCTACTGTTCGCTGGTGCGATCCACGGTGGAGTATTGTTCAGCAGTAAGGAACCCGCACTATCTTAATGGAGTTGATAGAATCGAGGCAGTACAGCGAAGGTTTGTGCGATTTGCTCTCCGTCGTTTACCATGGAATAATCCACGTGAGCTGCCTAGATATGTACACCGCATGCAACTTATTGGCCTTGACACACTAGAAGTGAGGAGAGATCTATCACGTGTCATGTTGGTTCCCGATCTTTTCATGGCAAAAATGGTCTGTCCGATGCTGCTTAACCAAATCAACATTCATGTTCGTTCTCGTGCACTTCGCAACAACATCTTTCTTCGAACACCGTTTCGTCGAACAAACTATGGCGCCAACGGAGCTCTTGTTGGTATACAACGAACATTCAATCGAGTGTCATCTGGGTTTGACTTCCACCTGCCTCGCCAAAGAATTAAAACTAAGTTTTTGAATATTCTTAGGAACTATCATTAGGACCACATTGTGTCTGTTGATAATAACAAATAAATAAATAAATAAATAAACATTCAAAGCATGAATCCAAAATCCAACTTTTTACAAAAGGAATATAAGACTTCCATGAAAATCGTCACATTGTTAAAAAAAAACCGTTTTACTCATCAATCACACGTATTAGAAAAAATATATGTGTGAAACAGTGAAGTCAGGACTGTCCATTCTATAAAATCAAATCCCAATATTCAAAGGGCAGAGTGAAAATGAAATGTGGCTAGCAGATTTACCTATTTTTTTAATAAACTTACGTGTTTTCGTGAATTTGAAACTCATTTTTCTCAAAACCTGGACGCGTTACAGCAGTTCTGAGCTTATATTTGGATTCAGCGAGGCAAAATCGATCGAATTTAATAAGAAATGTCGATGGGAGCGAAAAAAGTTTCTATTTTGCCGACTAAAGTAATCGCTTGCTTCAATCGAATGTCAATCTAATAATTTAATCTAATACTGGCTCTTTAAAAATAATAAAATTCATCACACATTGCTACACATAGTTCTACGTCATCTTTGCCTAACACCCCATTGTGCTGTCCCTAGTACAGTTTTTTTTTTTAATTTTCATGGAATCTGATTTCTCTGAATTACTGAATTCCTGAATTCAGTCTACTTAACAACTAACCCCCCTTCCACCATTATACGCCAAACTCCCCAGTTGAACCCGAACGCACTTAATCATTTCCAACTAATGTACTGTCTTCCATCCCAACCCACTCTTCCAGGGGAAAAGATCAGCCAATCCTGAAGGCTAAGGCTGCAGTTATTCTACTACCGATCAACTTCACCATAAACCAACCGGCCGTAATGAGTTGGCTCTTAGCCGTTTTCAGCACAGCAGCTGGTAATGTTCCCGGTGAAATATTTATCTTCATAATATATGATGATGATAGTTTTGCCACCGACCGTCGTCGGATCTAGGTTTCAACAGCAACAACAACAACAACAACAACGGTGGTTTAGAAGGTATCGATTTCCGTTGTAACAAGAAGAATGTACACTGTGTGACCTGTGTCACCTAGCAGGTATTTGAGGTCGTTGGCCAATGGTCGACCAAGGACAGCCAGGGGCCACCCACGATGGCTTCTGGAAGGGACATAAAAATGAATCATCTCTCCGTGACTCCTCGCTTCGAATGCCACAGTCGTAAAGTTTGGACCACAACTACCGAACCATTTCGACTAATTTGTTGTGCGGTTTGTTGCTTCTGCGCAGCCGGCAATTCACTGGAGATTTTTCGGTAATTTTTCGGTATAAATCTGAATAGGATCATAATTCACCGGTTTGGCGTTGTTTTTTGCGGCCCCCCTCGCATATTGCTCGTCATATCAAGCAACAATGAAAATGCTCGCGACGGCATCGAGCGGTCGTTTGATCTAGAACCGGTTGTCGCCATCTTTGCCGAACAAAGGAACGAAAATATGTCGTCTTGGCGAAGAACGGAAGCCTTCGAAAAAGACGTTCTTACACGGTATTGTGCTGTCATTCAGGATTGGATTGTCGCATAAAGATTGGGTTGGATGGGATTCCTCCATCGCTGATGGATGAAAGCGAGTTCGAGATATGTAATATGATCCATTTTGTTCTGCGATTGTCAAGCGACAACGTATAATCAGGCAACCATGAGACGATCGTTAAACATTTTAAGGGACCCGTTCTCAGAGCCCGAATCCGAACGGAAATGACCCCGAAAGAAAACACTTTATTATATTATATTTACACTAAATTAAGAAAATTCGTCTTCAAAATGATAAAAAGAGCAATAAACATAAAATATTGAACATTTATAAAAAGCGTTAACAAGTTTCCTCCCTTTTGTGCAGGAGAGGAACACGACACGACGCGGCGGATTCGCCCTAGGGCCCGGGACAGCGATGGCCAAGGTGGTTGGCCAGTAGAGGTCTGTGTCTCACACCTATTTTTATTTAGCATTCGGCTCGATTGCAGGACGTTCAGGCAGGAAGAAGGTGCCAACCAACAGCCAAATGTGCAAAATACAATCACATGCGTTGCAACTGCGAATCGTATATTTTTGCCCTTGCATACAGCTATTCTTTCGCGGACGGCTTTGTTTCAATATCATAAAAGTTATGCTTATGCACTGGTTGCGAGGCGACGCAACGCAGCACGTTTCCCTTCACCGGACCCCCTGGCCTACTTGAGACGTGAGCAGAACATCTTAGTTCGGTCAGGGGCGTGCGTGGAAGCGAGTGACAATCACCTTCATTCAAAAAATAATAGATTGGAAAAACTGGATACACACTTCCAATGGGTACTGTGAATGTTGATTTTCTGGTCCCAGCAAATATTAGTGGCCTGTTTGATATGG
>JAHHFK020002450.1:0-7500 GCA_024533555.2 Aedes koreicus | reverse complement strand
TTGCCAATTTTCCTATAATGTTTAGAATCAAGCCAAAATTTTAGGGTAGTTTTATACATATATTTACTTCAAAAATCAAAAGAAAAGATAATCGATGGAGCCTTGAGTGTAAAATTTAACGCATTTTCGCTTGATGCCCTCCATCAAAGTCTTTACAGTGTCATCCGGTACCAGTTTCTCAGTTTTTTTTTTCCATTTTCTTAACATGTCCTTCTCGTCTTTGACTGTTTTCTTGCTCTTCCGAAGTTCCCGCTTCATCATTGCCCAGTACTGCTCCATCGGGCGCAGCTCCGGACAGTTTGGCGGATTCATGTCCTTTGGAACAAAATGGACAGAATTGGCCTCATACCACTCCAGGACACTTTTAGAATAGTGGCATGATGCCAAATCTGGCCAAAATAGCGGAGCTTCGTCGTGCTGCTGCAAGAACGGCAAAAGGCGCTTCTCGAGGCACTCAGATTTCTAGATCTCGCCATTTACTGTGCCCTTTATCACGAAAGGCTCACTCCTCAGTCCGCAAGAGCAGATGGCCTGCCAAATGAGATATTTGGAGGCGAACTTCGACATTTTCTTCTTCTTAAATTTGTCGTCCACATAGAACTTGCTCTTGCCGGTGAAAAACTCCAACCCCGGAATTTGCTTAAAATCGGCTTTTATATACGTTTCGTCGTCCATCACACAGCAGCCATATTTTGTCAGCATCTTCTCGTAGAGCTTCCGTGCCCGAGTTTTAGCCGTCGATTGTTGCCGCTCATCGCGGTTTGGGAAGTTCTGTACCTTGTATGTATGTAGTCCAGCTCTCTTCTTTGCATTCTGGACGTAGCTCTGCGACATGCCGATCTTTTTAGCCAAATCACGGCTTGAGACGTTGGGATTTGCTTTAATCATCCGCTTCACCTTTCCCTCCGTCTTTTTGTTCTCCGGTCCCGGTTTTCTTCCAGCTCCTTTGCCGTGGTCCAACGTCAACCGCTCCTGGAACCGCTTCAACACTCTGGAGACGGTTGAATGGTGAATGTTCAACATTTTTCCCAACTGCCGGTGCGACAGGTCAGGAAATTCCAGGTGTTTGGAAAGAATTTGTTCTCTCGACTCGCGTTGGTTCACCTCCATTTTCGTTGAATCGAAAAACACGACTTCAAGTTTGACAGCATGTAAACAATACACATCAATGAGAAAGTTTGCAAAATTTGGTTGATTTTAACCCAATGGTAAAAAAGTTATGCCCCGTTGAATGTGTCGCAATAATTTCGTGTTCGCCCTTTAACCCTCCCCCCCCAACAACCCCACCCCCCCCCCCCACCCCCACACCCACCCCCCAACCCCCCAGAAACCAGAGACCCTGCTCTGAAGAAAAAAACACCCGACCCCTCGCCCGAACCCAAAGGGCGGGCCAGACAAAACCCCCCGAGAAACACGCACAAAAAAAAATACAAAAAACACAGAAACACGTAGGTGGCAATATCATCGTGTCCCCTTTGCGTGGTCTGAGGTTGGAAATCTTGTCAAAATAGATGCAATAATGACTGCCGACTCTTACATCAGCATTCTAACAAGAAATCTGAAGGAGTCGGCACATAAAGCTGGTTTGCAGAATAAGTTGACTTTTCAACAAGCTAACGACCACAAGCACACCTCGCACAAAACCACTGCCTACTTCCGTGCTTCGCGTATCAAACTATTGGAATGGCCACCTCAAAGCTCGGACTTGAATCCTATCGAAAATGTGTGGTCTAGTCTGGAACAAAACGTTGACAAAGGAGACGTGACCAACCGTGACAAACTATTCGAAGCTCTGGAGAACGCATGGATGAATTTAAACTTGCAACACATCCAAAATCTCGTCGAAAGTATGCCACGACGCCTGCAAGCCGTTATTGAGGCGCGAGGTGTTCATACTAAGTATTGATTTTAGCAAAAAGCTATAAAAGTCATGAATTTTTCAAGTGCGCACTTTATTTTGTCCATAAAAAAATGAACAATCACCCAATAAACCTTGTTTTTTTAAGTTGAAAATATCACTCTCAAAGCTTAAATCAATCCATTTTCCGAAAATACATGTGTAATTGTAATTTTCATCCAAAAATTACGAAATGTTACCTTTCATAGTTGCTGAATAATAAGACAAATTATGGGAATATGGAAGGTGCGTACTTTATTTTGTCCAGTACTGTATGCGCTGTCAAAACAAGTGCAAATTGATAACACACACATACATACTCATATTTAATGTTTCTGGAATGCGTTGAAACGTGTAGACTGAAACAAAGAGGGAGCTTTGTGTCTTTGTATCAGTTGTCTTCGATGTAACTCCTAACTGAAAGAAGCCAATGACTTCGAAAATATCAAACGACAAGAAACCAATCAGAGATTTCTAAATTGATCCCACAGGAAATAAAAATAAGTGTCAAATCAAACATTTTTTCACTTTTCGACACACTATATCGATGGTCTCTTCAACTCTTAGGTATATTAACGTTAAACCCAGGTCATCATAATATTTTAATTTTCGAACGTTAATCCAACTTCACCATGATCTGCCTTGATTAGCTGATTTGTTGTCCCGAATAGTTATTCAATTAAGGTTCAGTTAAAAATATCGAATTATGTACAGTTGACTATGATCGTCAAAACACCAAAAACGCAAAGCGAAATCCCAGCCTACCTACGCCTCTGAAACTTCCATCCCTCCAACATGCACACATCCTTCATCTGATGACCGATCGCCGTGACTAGCCAGGATGTCCATCCGAAGCCATTTCGCGCCGAGTGCATTCTTTATTTGCTCTGAATTCGCTCGAGGTTATTTTGAACTTTTCATTTAACGCGCTCGTTGCAAATTTATCATCCTGGCAAAATCATCACGGTGGCGCGCGGGAAAGACCTCGCAAAACGACGAACCAAATCCCATTGATCTTTCGCTGCTCCTCGTTCCCTTGGACCCAAATGACTCGTCTTCTCCCGTTTAGCCACATTCGCTCCACCGTCCAAACTCAGTCGTTACTACGCTGATAATGAATAGATTTATTGAGGCGAAAAATTGATGTATTTAAGACCTTGCCTGCTGGTTGCCTTGCCCAGCCATCCGTCCCAGACGGCGGTCCTTATTTTGGCACCTTTTGCGAGCCATTTTGGCCTTCAGCCAACAAACCAATTCAGTTCCACCCTGGGATGTTAAGAAGCGAACCTAATTGAAATCGACACTCTCTATACTCTGCGGTTGCCCGGCAGCCCAGCCTCGCCGACGAAAGACTCAGAGTTACGTTACGCGCGCCCACCGACCAACCGAACCAACCGACCGGCCGTTTTGTTGAGGTGCGTTTGTGTTGATCTGCGCGTGGAGAAGTGCGCGAGAAAGTGATAACTCACTTTCGGTCGACAAGCGCGCAACACTAACTACCTTCTCAACTACGTGCAGCCCAAGCCGAGCACCCAACCCAATCCAACGGAGAGGTCCAAAAGGAGGAAAGTGCGAATAAATTATGCACTAATTGAATAATCGAAATTTATGAACGCCATGTGCGTACGGAAAACGAGGTTGCTCGAGGGACTACACGGAAAATGAAACACAATTGCACATAAAGGAGGAAAAATTGTACGAATTTAGTCCAGGTGATGGCTGTTTCCGCTGTGACCTCAGGCAGAGATGTAAGCTGTTTTGTTTCGAAGCAGATCACAGGCCGATTGCGAATGGAGGGTGTGGGAATTTTCATTGTTCGCAATTGTTAAATTTTGCTTTAAAGGATGAGACATTTCCTTCGATGAATCATTTGCTATAACTAGGGAATCTTTAATCAACGGAAGCAAGCATCAAACCCATTAAAGTAATCAAATCAAAAACCATTCGTACCCGATCCGGAATGAAATTTTATCACTGGAATCAATTTCAATTAGCAAATATTCATCGATATGTTTGCTGCGGAAGTACATATCTCATCCCATTTACCCGTTCCGGAACCCCTTTGCTATTTGTAAGCGCGTCAAAATCAAACAAACCAACCCCATCAACAACCAGAACCAGACCGCACCGTGAGATGCGACATACCTCCACCTTGCGCCGGGATTGCATCATCCTCATTATTTAAATTCAAATGCACATTCAATTTACGCACCCCCCGCATCTCGATAGCCGTTCCGTGGCCATTTGAATGCGCATTCCCCATACCCTTCCGGTCACCCATGCTCTCATCACTTGTCGTGTAAATCTACATTAATATGTATGTACGTGGATGAAAGGGTCCAGTCATGCAGAAAACAGGGGGACCGAGAGTGGATTTGCATCAACTGGTAGTCAGTCACCATGCCCAGTGGCAGCATCGGCCGGCTGCGACCAGGATCATCATCATCAACAGATTTCATCCCACAAGGACACCCATATCCTGCACAGCGCAACGTGATGGTTTATGCAAACAAGCGCCGGCACCGGTTTTCAATCGATGTGAAAGGCTTTTGTCGATATATTTACGCACAAATTGAACACCGAAGGATACCGGACCAACCGTCGGAGGCAATGAATAAATGCATAGGATAACACACAAATCGCACAATCTATCGTCCCCCATCCATCGCCGGATGGAACTCTCCGCTTGCAATAGAGCTCCGGCTTTCGTGGTCATGGCCTACGTTGGTACTTTACCAGCCAACAGTCACCAGTCAGGCGTTCCCGGGAATGGGACTTGTGAAGGCGACAAACACATACATACATATGGAAGGAAAGGGGTTGGTTTGAATATTTATTTTTTCATTTGTTAAATTAAAATACAATGTAGGGTCGTTTTTCAAAGGGGTATAACTATTGCGTCCTCCCTATGGCAATGTCGATCGTTGTGGGAGATGGGGGCAATATCGAAAGTTAAGTGGCCCTTTCGATTGATTTCTGTTGTTCGTGGTAGAAAGGGCTGGGGGAGTTTTATTGGCTGCGATAGTTTTCTGAATTGGATTACATTATTTCTGAGATGAGACAACTTCTCTGGAAAAATAAGTGAACGACGTTCGATTTGCGAACCATTGAAATTATGTGTTGTTATGCTAATAATTAGAATGTCCAAAATTGAAAGATCGTCAGTAAAATTTGCATTTTAAACATTAAATTTCATTGGACAGTTCTTTTCGCAGGATTTAGCAGGATGTAAATCAGAATAACTCAGGACATTAAATTTGATCCAAAGGCTTAAAAACTACATGTGCTGTCTCATTCCAGTTTGAACAAGCGGCACGTTCGGTCATGTTTTTCGCTCTATCGATACGAAGTTTGTTTTTTCCCGTTCCCCCATCCCTCGGTGCGATTTCCCGCGATTGCGCGTCCGGTTCGTGAACTATCGCCTACGCTTGCTAAGTTATTAGCGATAGCAAGCCATAAGGAAACGCTGCAAGGTTGTGAAAATTTTCTCACTCGAGCTGTTGCCGTGGCAATGGGTCGAAAAAATCAACAAGTGGTGACATCCACACCAGCGGCATCCACTCCTGAAACCATGCCAACACCGAGCAGCTGCAAGCGGATACGGCATGACGACACCGGTCCATCGGACCCCAACGCTCGACTACTAGCGAGCAATCGGTTTGCTGCGCTCCCGGTACAGAAGATACCGAAAAAGGTAAAGATCCCGCCGCTATTCACCACGTCAAGAAACATAGCTGCACTAAGAACGGAGCTTGCAGCGATTAAAGTTAATCCGCTCTACAAGCTGTGCAGTACCGGCACAAAAATCATGTGCTCAACGGAAACCGACTACCGTGCTGTTGGCGCTCACCTAGTCGCAAAGCGACACGAGTTTGGCCACGGAACCCGAACCTGCCACATGAAACCGCGGTGTGGCAAGTGTGCCGGTGCACACGCCACCAAGGATTGTGCCCCGATGGACGAAGGTGCCCCTCCAAAGTGCGCCAACTGTGGCGCTAATCATGAAAGCAGCAATCGAACCTGTCCCAAACGTGCGGAGTTTCTGGCGATCCGCAAGCAGGCGTCCACCAAATCCCGATCTGGCCAACGTCGTACTCCCCCTCGGATGGACGAGGAAAATTTCCCAACACTTCAGTACCAAGTGCCAAATCTATCGCCGTTGCAATTAAATCCTCGCCATACCCACCACCCTTCAGACTCCGTACAGCAACGATTCACAGCAGCCACCGCCGCCCCCTCGTCGGCTCTTCCTCCAGGTTGGTACAATCCGGCTTGCAGTACTTCCACGCAACTACCGGCCGATGGATAGCTCTACGACTCGGAGCAAATGGTTGAGTTCGTCCAAGAGCTCTACCACCAACTACGATCCTGCCGCTCGAAGGAGGAACAGCTCAAAGCCGCCACATCCGTGACGATGAAATTTGTTTTCAAATATGGACCATAATCGCACCATCAGCATCCTCAATTGGAATGCTTGTTCCATTCGGAACAAAACAAATGAGCTCAGTGACTTCCTTAACAGGAAGGCCATCGACATCGCCATCGTCACCGAGACACATCTCAAGCCGGAACTCAGCATTTTCATCCCAGGATATCGGATTGTGCGACTTGATCGTAGAGGCTCTAGTGGAGGAGGAGTTGCGATCGCCCTGTGCTACAACATCAACTACCATCTGCTTCCGAGTTTTCAGCTGCAATCTATCGAAGCCATCGGAGTCGAGATCAAAACTGCCGTCGGCCCTATCACCATCATCGCGGCCTATTGTCCCAAGCAATCCAGCACCGCTAACGGAACAACAACGGTCCTACGGAACGATATTCGCAAGCTAACTCGGAGGTAGGGGCTAACTCGCCGGCGACCTAAATGCGAAACACGAAACCTGGGGGAACACCCGGCGCAACCGCAACGGAATAATTCTGCAGGAAGACCTGGAAGAGGGCCATTACACCGTCCTGGGCCCGGATACTCCCACCCGGTTGAGCAGATCCAGGGTCCATTCGACAATCGACATCTTCCTCACCAACATGGGAAACAACCTCGCCCAGCCGATCGTACCTCAGGAGCTCAGCTCGGACCACTATCCAGTGGTGGCCGAAGTTGGCTCCTCGGTCAACCGGCATCGAATCACCAGACGAAACTACCATCGCGCCAGTTGAGAGAGGTTCCGACAACACGTTGACGACAACATCGACTTCAACATGCACCTTCAGTCGGTTGATGACATCGAACGGCAGCTGCAGAACATCGAGCAAGCGATCTCCCAGGCTCGGGATCAATATGTACCGGTGATTGATCAGGTGAGCAACGGCAAAGGGTAAATGCACTCTTCTTTTTGGGGAAATGCTCCTTAAATTTTGGAAAAATGCTCCTTAGATGCGTTTGCCCGGTATAATGCAATCGGAGGTATTAACCTTCTGGTTAGCGCTTGCCTGGTGTTTTGACGGGTCTTCAGTTTCTTCAAGATTGTATAGTTTTGACGGGTTTTAAGTTTCTGAATTTAAGAGTCGTCAAAACGAAATTAAGACTCGTCAAAATGAAATTTAAACCCGTCAAAACTACCTCAAAGATTGCGGAGCAAAGCTCCGCTAAACAATCTTGAAGA